>JAQQSV010005044.1:0-14656 GCA_028646515.1 Pseudochirops corinnae | reverse complement strand
AAGAAATGGATGTTGTATATTGTCAAAAGCTTTTTCTACATCTATTGAAATAATCATATGATTTCTGCTAGTTTTACTGTTGATATGATCAATGATACTGATGGTTTTCCTAATATTGAACCATCCTTGCATTCCTGGAATAAACCCAACCTGGTCAAAATGCATTATTCTTGTGATAAGTTGCTGTAGTCTTTTTGCTAATATTTTATTTAAAATTTTTGCATCTATATTCATGAGGGAGATTGGTCTATAATTTTCTTTCTCTGTTTTGTGAGAAAGTACTTTTTTAGTTTAGGGGTTCTTAATCTATCACTCATGGATAGATTTTAAGGAATATGCTAATCTCTAACTGAAAATTAGTATTTCCTTCTTCAGTTGTGAACACAGACAACAAGCATTATTTTGAGAAGGAGTTCATAGGCTTTCGCCAGATTGTCAAAGGAGTCCATGGCTCAAAGAAGGTTAAGAATCCCTGTTCTAGTTACAGCTGTTCTCAGACGGTATGCGTCTTCTTAGAAAGGATTGAACTATCACAAGAAGTTCTAGGTGGAGCCTAGAGCAATGCTGAATATAAGGCTGGACTGGACAAACTCTGAAGGCCCTATCCAATTCTAAAATTCTAAAATTCCCTTATCTCCTATATGTAATTAATATCTGGACCCTATTTATCTTTTTGACTTTTTTTTCTTTTTACAATGTCTCCCATAGATCTTTCCCTTTGAAATCCCACTGCCATCTCTTTTATTGCCTCATGTCTATCATTTGCAATAGTTGCCTTCTTGGTTCTGATCGATCTAATAATTTGCTGTCGATGGCTTGGAAAAAGGCATCAATGACTCTTCGCTGAGAAGGATAGTTAAAGTAGTGGATGATGTAGTCAGGAGCCAAAAAGATCTCAATGGGTGAGAATGATAGAATTAATTTAGTGAGATCAAATTCAGCTAAGTGTAAATCCTATTCCTGGCTTCAAAGTATCAATTTCTGGGCTGGCTAGGGGGTGTAGTGAATAGAGCAACGGGCCTGGAGTCAGGAGGACCTGAGTTCAAATGTGGCCGCAGATACTTAACATAAAACTAGCTGTGTGACCTTGGGCTAGTCATTTAACCCCAAATGCCCTACCTTCTCCTCTCTAAAAAGCAAAAATAATGATCAATTTCACAAGTTCAAGATGGGAAAGGATGATTCGATAAGAGTTTATATAGGAAAAGAAAAAAAAGTTTAAGCTTTTAGAGAACTACATTTCCGGTATGAGTCAAGCATATTCTGGAGTCAGAAAACATAGGTTTAAATCTTACCTGTGATACTACTTAGATCTAGTTTTTGCATCTGTGAAATGAAGGGGTTGCACTTGATGGCCTTGGAGGTCCCTTCCAGCTCTATGTTCCTCTGAAAAATATGATGTGCCAGGAAAGAAAAAAAAAAAGATAATGTGATGTTAGGCTGCCTTAATAGAATCATAGTGGCCAGAATGAGAGAAGTGATTGCCACTCTGTACTCTGTACCCCCTGGGGAGGTGGAGGGGAGATTTCCTCTTCAGCCTCCCAGGTTTCTCTTCAGCTTCCCCAGCCAGTAGCTTCTGCCTCCATGGAGCTTGCTCCAAGAAGATATGACTCTCCCTCTCTGGGGCTTTTCCTTATATACACACAGCATTAGCTTCCTGTTTCAGCCAATCCCTTCATGTTATGTCAGCCACAGGGGTTCATACCTTCTGTTTCTTTAGCAGAGGCTTGATTAATTACTAAGTGCTAAGTACCTGTTACCTTTGCCAATGTTACAAATGGATCTTCAAATTCAAATTACATTACCATTACACCTGATCAGACCACATCTGGAGTACTGCATTCAGGTCTGAGTACCACTGTTTAGGAAGAACATCAGCAATCTGGGTAGCATCATATGTAAGGTGACAAGGATGGTGGAGGGCCTTGGAGCTGTGCCTACAAGAACCAGTTACAGGGACTGGAGATATTTAACACAGAGGAAAAAAGACTCAAAGGAGACATGACTGCTGTCCTCAGGTATTTGGATGGGTGGTCAAGTGAGAGAGATAACATTTGTTTTGTTTAGCCCCAGAGGGCAGAAGTAAGAGCAATGGGTAGAATGACAGCTAGGTGGCACACAGGGCTTGGAGTCAGGGAGACCCAAGTTCAAACACAGCCTCAAATACTTACTAGCCATGCAATCCTAGGCAAGTCACTTAACCTGTTTGCCTCAATTTCCTTAAGTGTAAAAAGGGAATAATAATAACACCTACCTCCCAAGGTTGTTGTGAGGACCAAATGAGATAATTATAAAGTGCTTAGCACATATTTGGCGCATAGTAAGGGTTATATAAATATGAACTATTAATAGTTATTATTAAATAGCAGAGAAGCCAATTTAGGCATGATGTAAGGAAAACTTGCTACAGTTGAGAACTGTCTAAAAAGGATCTGTGTCCTATACTTGATTGCACACCACCATGGAGGGGGGAGGGGAGGAGAAAAAATTTGAAACTCAAGGGATTGTGGAACTGAATCTTGTAAACTAAAAGTAAATAAACAATTCAATTTAATAAAAAAAAAAGAATCTATGACTATTACTCAAATGATCTGGATCTGCAAGCTTGCTTCTGCTGCCAATTAAAATTTTGCAAATAAAATTCTATGTAAATCTTGAAAAAAAATAAAAAGGATCTGTGCTGCTTCAAGAGGTATGGGTTCCTTCTACTTCACTAGAGATCTATAAATGAGAATTGAGAAATCACTTGTGGATATTGTGGAGGGGATTTCTTAACAGGTTAAACTAGCTGGGTTCTTTTAACTCTGAGATACTGCTATGCTAGTCTTTTTCTACTTTAACCATTCTAAATATCATGATTCATCTTCCTAAAATATCACTTTTACCATGTGATTCCCTTGCCCTCAAACCTGAAATGATTTTCAAATATAGTATAAAGTCCCAAATCCTTAGTCTGATATTCAAGGTCATCCACAACTTGACCCCATTCTATCTTTCCATGTCACTCACAACTCCCTCACAAGAACTGTTCCGAGGACAAAAAAAACCTTTTAAGTTTCTGATTCTGTACCTTTGTTTCTGTTGTTCCCCTATCCACCCCCCCCCCCAAACTAAAATGTTTTTTTAATTTCTCTTAGCCTTTCTAAATTCTACCTGTCCTTTAAGACCCAAATCAGGTTCTATTCCATGAAGCCTTCTCTGACCACTCCAAATCACCATTCTCTCTCTTTATCTTTTAAAATTAGCACTTGTTTGACATTTATCATCTACTGACTAGAATTGTCCATTAATTTTACGCACTGAACATGCCTAGAATACCTAAGGAAATTTGAGGGAATCTGCCATTTTTTTTTTATCATCTTCAGTATCTAACACAGAACCTTGCATATTCAATAAATAGCTGTTGATTAATAATCAACAATAAATTAAAAGAACAATAGGAATGAGTTAAATTTCAAAACTTCATGTCACATTATTGATTACTGAGAGTCTGGGGATGAGGTCCATGGAAACCTAATTCTGTTATGAAAACTTAACCAATAAGTTTATAAGGAATCTACAATTAGTCTGAGAGTTAGGAAGTTAAAGCTCAACTAGGAAAAATCAGATCATTACCCATGTTCCTTGATGTTTTTAGGTGACAAGAAGACAAGCATTGTGCATGAGCAAAACTATGAAGATTGAGCATAAACAGAGCTTAATGTTATAACCAAATTAAATTCATAGCTAAATTAATGTGGTACCGGGCACCTTACAGACAAAGAAACTCTAGACACCATCCAGTTCACACCTCTTCCTTTTGTAGATGAGGCTACTGAGGCATGGAATGGTCATTATTGGAACAGAGTTGCCTTTTTTTGGTCAAAACCTTTAATTTCATTCAATTGTGGAAATCACCATATAGAAATCCCTCCATAAAAGCAACTATTCTATAACTTAGTCTTAACATGGAGACTTGGTAGCTTTGAGAAATGCAGTGAATTGCCCAGGGTCAGTATGTGTCAGGCGTAGGACTTGAACTCAGTTGTCTCTTATCCTACATAGTAATTGAGTAGAGGTAGTTTGCATTTCGAGGCAGTCAGGTGGCTCAGTGGATAGAGCACTGAACCTTGAGTTATGAAGGATCTGAATTCAAAGCCAGTCTCAGATGCTCACTAATTGTGTGACTCTGGACAAGTCACTTAATTCCTGTTTACCTTAATCCACTGGGAAGAAAATGGCGAACCACTCCAAACCGATGGCCAGCATTGGTGTGCTGTGGTCCACGGGGTGATGAAGAACTGGACATGACTGAACAACAACATTACACAGTTCAAATAAATGAGGGAGGCTGGAGATAATCAGAGGACCTGGGTTCAAATACTGGTTCTGCTCCCTACTTCTTGTGTGATCTCTGTTTTTTCCTCGGCAAGATGAGGGAATTGGATTAGTTGATCTCTGAAGTCCCTTCCAGTTGTAATTCTACAACTCTCACTATAACCTTCAAGTAGTCAAATCAAGGATTGCTTGAGGAAACCCAGAAGAGGCTGGGAGGGCTAATGGGGGTGGGGAGCAGGAAGGTTCCTCATCTGCACAAATGAGTGAATTGGATTAGATGATTTGGTCTATGATCCTCGGATTGTCTCTAGCAGAGACTATTGGTGGTTTTAGGGCCATGTGTTGGGAGTTGGAACAGATGCTCTGGTGCTCTGCCTCTGCTGGACTAGGATAGGACAGCCCTCTCTCTCCAAAATAGAAGTCTCTTTCTCCTACCACACTCCAAACTCCCTTTCCCCCTCCTGTTCCAGGAAACTAAGGTTGGACTAGATACTCTCAGCCTCAGTCTTCATTTAGGAAGCTGATGGAAGAGGGGGGAAGCCAGTTTCCTCAACCTGCAAGAAGAAATGGCCCAATCTGCTCCCTAGCTCTTCTGCGACACTGCACTCCCAACCTGGCCAAGAGACTAGCAGTCCGACCTAAGAGTAGCAGTCCAGTTTGATTCCATGTAAAAAGCTCACTACGTGCGTTTCCCAGCTTGCCTGTGAGATGGCCGGGTAAAACATATAAGAGCCTGGGGCTGCCCTGGAGACAATCCCAGGACCAGCCCGTGTGCTAGCGTCGGACCGGGTGGGTTTTATTGCTGCCCTGCTCCCCCGGGGCCTGCTCAGTGATTACCTTAGCCCCAGTGAGAGCCATCACCACAAATGCAGGTGAGTAAACACAACACGTGGGAGAGACGGAAAAAGAAAGTGCTTCCCACCGGAAAGTCAATTTCTGACAATAGCAGTTTCCCCAAAAGGCCAAAGAGCAAGGAGAGGTTGGGCCAGTCTGAACTAAATGAAGTGGTCCAGAACAAAGAGGGGGATAGCAGGAAGCAGCATTCATTCCTGAAGAATCCCCCTCAAGTGAAATGCCAGACGGGAGTATCTTTCCGGTGTTGCTGGAGGGGGCCCTTTCCCAGACAGCACAGTCCAGGTTCCAGCAGCTTCAAAAATTCCCCTGAAGCAAAGAGGTCTGTTCCCGGTGCACCTCCCTCTCCCCCACCCACCCTCTCTCCTTCCATCCTCCCTCCCTCCACCTCTCCTTCTCTCTCCCTTTACTCCCCTCCCCCCTTTCCCCTTCTCCCCCTACACACAGAGTCGGCTGGCTTCCTTAGAAACCCGCTTGGAAACTTTTGAATCGTAAATGAGGATTATGGTTGCAGCTGATTTCATTTTTGAGAATTCCCGGGAGGCCAGTGGGGCACAGCGTGGGAAGAGGTATTTTGATTTTGCTTTCCAGTCTGCTCTGAACATGTTTTATGTGTTGAAGATGAATGGAAAGGGAGAGGGCAGAGGGGGAAAAGAGAGGACCCACAAGTCCCAAAGTAGAGATGTCACAAGTAAACCTGATCATATGGAAGATAACTCTCCCCCAGGTCCCATTTCTACCCCTAGCCCACTAGAAGGAGGGTTTAGGCCACTAACTGTAGTGACTGTCTACCAGAAGCTGGCTGCCAAGTGCCTTGGGATGACCTGCTGAGCAGCTGCCAAAAAAGTGGGGGCTGAGTCACTGGCTCTTTCTAGATAGGGATAAGCTAGTTGATTCAGATGAAAGGCGTGTCCTGTGCCCCAGATTTCATGAGGAACCTGTTCTTTTTCTTTTAGTTTGTCTTGGCAAAATCCTTCCCCTTTTCTCTGGCCAACTACGAATTTCTTTCCTTCTGTGTTGCAATCCACTAGGGTTTCACCCGGGAATTTGCTGTTATCTCTTCGTTTAGATTATTAGCATATGCTAAGCAAGACTTCAACTTGTCAGTCAGTCAACAAACATTTATTAAGAGCTTGTTTCAGGCTTTGTTTTAAACTGTGGCGATTAAAAAAAAAAAAGGAAAACAAAACAAAGACATCTCTGTCCACATGGAGTTCACCTTCAAATGAGGGAGAAAGCATTTAAATTACTAGGTCCAGAGAAGGTATATAGATAATAGGTAGGAGATAATCTTTGGGTTGTGGTAGAGGTGGGGAGCAGGTAGAGGGTCTGGTGGATAGAGGATTAGACTTGAAATCAAGAAGACCGGTATTCCTGAGTTCAAATCTTGCCTCTCACTAGCTATGTGACCCTGGGCAAGTCATGTCACCCTGTTTACCTCAGTTTCCTCATCTGTAAAATGAGTAAAAAGTAAATGGCAAACCACTCCCAAATGGGGTCGTGAAGAATCAGACAGGACAGAAACAACACAACCACAATCTCTGAGGGGAAGGCTCTAGCAGCTGGGAGGGCAAGTAAATTGCCTCTGTGTAGCAGGCAGGATTTGAGCTTAGTCTTAATGGAAGCCAAGGGAACTAAGAGGCAGAGGTGAAAAGAGAGAGAACATTCCAGGAACTGGAGGTAGCCAGGAGAAAGGCAGGGAGATGAGAGATTCGAGACTGTGCTGTCCTCAGGGAACCACATGTAAGCCAGTGTAGCTATATCTTAGAGTTCATAGTGTAAAGAAGACTGGAAGAGGAGGAAGGAGCCAGTTTATGAAGAAATTTATATGCCAAACAACAGATTTTATGTTTGTTCCCGGAGATGTGTAACAGAGTCATTGGAATTTATGGAGTGTGTGTGTGTGTGTGTGTGTGTGTGTGTGTGTGTGTGTGTGTGTGTGTGTGTGGTGGTAACATGGTTAGGCCAGCTGAGTAGAAGGTAGATTGTACTGGGGAGGGACAAGGCCATTTAGAAGGCTATTGCAACGATCCAGGAGAGACAGGCCTGAACTAGGGTGATGGCCATGTGAGTAGAGAGAAAAGAGGATGCACATAGAAGCAGTGAAAGTAGAAATGACAGGATCTGACAACGCACTGGCTATTTGAAGCAAGGGTAAGGAGGCCAGGATGCTGCTGCAGTTGTGAACCTGGGTTACTTAATAGTAACAAGAAAGTCTGGAAAGGGAGGTGTTTGGGGGAAATCAGTTCCAAATTCGATAGTTCTGTTTTAGACATATTGAGTTTGTGATGTCCATGGGGTACTTAGTTTGAAATTTCTGAAAAGTGATGATTAGTGATATGAAACTGGAGCTCAGGAGAGATTGTTTATTAGTTTCAGTTGTGACCGACCCTTTGTGACTCCGTTTGGGGTTTTCTTGGCAAAGATACTGGAGTGGTTTGCTATTTTCTTCTCCAGCTCATTTTACAAATGAGGAAACTGAGGCAAACAGGGTTTGTTCACTCAGTTAGTAAATATCTGAAGCCAGATGTGAACTCAGGAAGAGGAGTCTTCTTGAGAGAGATCTGGGCAGGATTTATAGCCCTCAGAATCATCTCTGGAACCATCATCCAGAGATGATAATTAAACCCATGGAAACTAATGGGATTACCAAGTGAGGTACTATAGAGTAAAGAGAGAGTGACCAGGAAAGAGCTTTGGAGGACACTCAGCATTAATGGCTATAACATGGATGAAGAACCAGAGGAGGAGGTTGAGAAGAGAACAAGGGGAGAGCAGTGTCAGGAAAACCCTGAGGGGACAGAGTATGAAGAGGGAGAAGGTGATCTACAGCATCAGATAATGCTGAGAGGTCTAGAAGGATTAGAACTCTTAATCTAAAGCCAGAGTGAAGGAAGAAACTGGGTGAAGGTGTCTGATTGGTGTAAGATAAGGAGGGGGAAAGGGGGAACTCTTGTTGAATAGCCTCATTTTTTGGTGATATATGAGTCAAAAACTTCTGCTGAAAGGATGAGTGAAGAGGTCACATTAGAGACTTGAGATGGGGAAGTTTAGAAGGGTGACTATGGAAATAGGATAGCAAGTTAATTTGGGAAGAGTAGGATGACTGCCTTGCTGCAGTGAGGACCCAGTGGACATTAGATTTCTAGTCATCATGATTTGTGATTTCATCAGAGCGAAGATGCCAGATGGTGAGAATAACACAAGTTTGGGGTTTGGCAAAATGTGATCAATAATAGGACAAGGGAGCAATGGATTCCAGGGGGGAAGACAGTATCTTATTGAGTTGTTTCACTAAAACATCAAGATTGGTAATGGGGAAGATAGTTGATGACCTGAGAAAGACCTGAGGGGTTAAGGCAATATTAGAGGATAATGAACAAGCCTCTACTTTGTGTCAGGCACTGTTCTAGGAGCTTGGGATACGAAGAAAGAAAACAGTTTTTGGCCTCAAAGAGTTTACATATTATAAGACCTAGGATTCCTGGGTGTGAGTCCCCCAACTCAGATCACTATCCCTTTGTGAGTAAGGTAGTCTTTAAGAGAGTTCCAGGGACTGCCAAATTTCATCAGTCAATCAATAAACATTTATTAAGTGCTTACTGTGTGTGTGTGTGTGTGTGTGTGTGTGTGTGAGTGAGGCACTGTGCTAAGTGCTAAAGACACAAAAAAAGGCACAAGATAGTCCCTGCCCTCAAGGAGCTTACCTTTTTGGGATATTTACTAATTTAGTCAGAATATCCTTGGATTGGCCCTACAGGAAGTTGTTCCAGGTTCTTTATGCCCTTGGCTAGTATAGACTTTAAGAACCAAGATTTACCTAAAGTTCGCATTAAGGAAATAAAGTAGGAAATTAGTCAAAGAATATATAAATACTGATTGTTTTTGTTTTGGTCCTGACCTCTGATTTTCATCAGTGTAAAGGAGCTCCTTCTATCAAAGCATGGCTGTCACTTAAGAGTTTTAGATAGTTGCCTGGAAAAACTGAATTACATGAGTTGCTCAGGGCCACAAGGTTATTATGTGACAAAGGAGGAGCTTGAATGTGGAATTTAGGGACTTCCAGACTAGATCTCTATTAAGGATGTTCTGCTGCTGGGTATGGGAGGGGGGAGGGGAGAGATTATGTTCTTGAGTTTAGGCTTTAACCCAGACATCTCATATTTATGGAGTAGTAAGTTGATTTAAAATTGAAGACTAAAATGGTTGGACTTTAGAGGGCCAGGTATCAGATGCATTTATATTGAAAGTAGGTAAATCAGGCTTCATTTTTTACCCAACCTTAAATCACTGAATGGGTGTTGCCTCAGATAAACTGAGACCTGGGAAAGACCTTACAAGGAATATCTATTTCTTGAACTAGAGCTCTGGAAATCAGGCTTTGATAAAGTCTTTGGGTTTCAAATGGAGCTACTTGACTATGCCTTAAAGTTAAATCCAAATCACTCTGACTTTCATTGATCGGCCAATAATGGACCCCAACTCAAGCCTCAGCTGGTCATTGGGTTTTGTTGGCTCAGAATGAGTGTGAATAGCGATTGTTTCTGTACTGGCCAGAAACTCCTCACAGATTGTTTTGGGGGGAGGGGGTTGAGTAGGTAACAGAGGCCATCTTTTTTTTTTTTTGCCTCATTTCTTATCTAGCCTTAATCACTGAATGGGTGTTGCCTTAGACAAATCAAGACTTAGGACAGACCTTAGTTCAAAAAGGTAAAGGTTTTCCACTGCTTCTAGCTGCTTCTAGGGCCATCTCCAGTCATCCTGATCTATGTCTTGCCACTAGACTCAGAAGGCTCTGGAGAAGAAAGTGAGGCTGGTGACTTTGCCCAGTCCTGCCTCACTTAAATCCAATTCACTTGCAAGTCAAGACATCACTTTCCTGTTATCATTGGTTGAGAATGAAAGACAGACAACAACAGCAACAGAGCACTGAATGGATAGAAGGAAGTTCAAATAACTTGTTTACATGGGAAAAAGTGTGGAAGGGGAGGATTTCATATTGCTTTCTATAAAATGACATGTTAGGCCCCTATCACAAACTCCTGAGATTAAGAGATGGGCCACTTGTGTGCCAGATTTGGAATCAGAGGACCAGGATCTGAATTCTCTGCCTCTGACATTTACTATCTGTGAAACATTGGTGGAATTACCTCAGTAGCTTCCTCTCCTCTGAGAAGAAACCTAAAAATAAAGCCAGCAGCAATGGTAGAGAATCTTCTCCGGTCTCTCCCTAAGGCTAGCAGGGTGTTTGTGCAATTTTTTTTCTATTTTTTTCAAATTTATTTTATTTTTAATTTATGGAATACAACAAGCATTTCCATAACACAGTGGAAAAAAAGATGATTGCACGTGAAACTACAAATCTATTACGTACAACTTGCCTTTCCCTTCAAATACATAATGTTAAAATGTAAATTTTTTCCTTTTTTCCTTCATTCCCTCCTCCTCCATAGATAGAGAGCTGAGTAAGGTGCAAAATGAATAATTTTGGTTATATTAAATTAAAAAGGTTTGCACAAATAAAATAAATGAAGCCAAGATCAGAAGGAAAGCAGAGAAATGAGGAAAATTTTTTTTACCATTTCTCAGCTAAAGGTATCATATCTTAAATATATAAAGAGCTTTGTAAAATTTTTCTATAAGAATAGGAGCCATTCCCTAATTGATAAATGGTCAAAGGGTGTTTGAATATCAATAAGCTGCCAGTTCTCCAGAGGTTTCCTTCAGTAGGCATCCACATCAGTCCAAGAAGCTTGAGCTGTTCACCAAGCACAGACTCCTTACTCCCTCCCCACTATTTCTGGTCTTGCTTGACTCAGATAAGAACCATATAAAAACCCACTTTTGGTGCCTGCCTTTCCCAGAGAGACCTGAGCTGTGTCCATCCTCCCTCACTGTACTTTCTCATTATGAGTACTTCCCCTCAGTAAGTGGCTTACTCCACTTTCTCTCTGTGGACTCCCATCGTATTCGGCATTCTGTCCTTCTCTGTACTCTACCTTGGAATTTCAAAACTTGCCCAAATGTTTGGACCAGACACTTGGGCAAGCCTTTAAACCCTTTAGGAAGTCAACCTTGTAGGGTTACGTGCCACTGTCTGCCTATTTCTGATTCAATAACAGGAAAGTGATATCTTGACTTGCAAGTGAATTGGATTTAAGTGAGGCAGGACTGGGCAAAGTCACCAGCCTCACTTTCTTCTCCAGAGCCATCTGAGTCTAGTGGCAAGACATAGATCAGGATGACTGGAGATGGCCCTATCACTGCTTTCCTATCACTCCAGCTGAATCTTCTAAAGCGATCAGTTACTTTTTGCCAAAGGACAGACAGTTTTTCAGTTTGTTGAGGGCTAATGACCTGTGTGGCTCTGGTCTGCAAGAAGAAAGTACAAAAGGCATTGGGCAGCCAGCTGATGCAGGTGTCTGAGAGTGATTCTGTATGCTGCCTTCTTTTTTCTTGATATTGACATAAATACTGCATGAGGCACTGCTGTGGTGCTATCAACAGGTTTTATGGTTTACAAAGGGTAAAATGGTCCTTTTCTAAAGTGTTTTCTTTGCTCGGGCATCCAACATTTCTAACTGTGTCACTGATTGCACAATTTGTAAAACATCATTCCAGAGTTTAGGGATGAAGTAAAATCCTGTGGTTAGAGTTGGCAAATGGTTAGGAACTTTGGCCCTTCTTCCTGGCATCACCAATGACCCACAGACTGACCTTATGACCACTTATCTTCCTTAAGCTTTTGCAAATTGGGCAAGACAGTGCTTGCCTCAAGAGTATGTTGTGAGGATTAATAAGGTTATCCTTGAAAAATGTTTTGAACTCCTCAGTCAAAGGCTACTGCATAAAGACAAGGTAGCATCATTGTTTCCCCTTAGAAAAGCATGTGAGAATTGAATGAGGAAAAAATAACATGACCTTTACTGGGCTATTTTAATTTGCCCAAGGTCATTTAAAAATGTCACAGTTTTAGGAAGAATCCAGCTGATTCTATGTCACACGAAGGCCTTTACCTAATGTGGGAAAGGCATCTTTACAAGTGGGGAATAATTGCAAATTCAACATAACAAAACCTTGTTACTTTGGGCTCTTGTTAACCCAGGAAATGGAATAATTTGGACAGGCACTGAAGTTAACTACTCTTTCATTGAGTATGAGTAAAGGGCTTCCTAATCCACATAATTGTTCCTAGTTAATAATATAAACAAACTTCCAGGGGAATTTTTTTCAAGAAACATTTTAAAAAGAGCTATGGAAGCAAACAATTGCTAATTATTTTTTTCTGTTAACTAAAGCAGGTCCCTTCCATTTTGGAACAAAGAATTCTCACCTTTAGCATCTATAGCTGGGTAAGGTGGGATGAAGAATATAAAAGCCATGCCACCAGAAAAAGGAGCAATCTGAAGTCAAGGTCAAGTTACTGAGCAGAAGAGCAAAATGAAGGTGTGAGCTGTGGACTTGGCTGGCCTATTGCCTTTAGGGAGGAGCTCAGTACAAGTGTGTGTTTGACTCAACCTAATCTTACCTGTCCAATCACCAGCTTCTTAGCTGACTCTTCGAAGTACCAGAGGGAACTATCATGGACTATACCTGTTAGCCCACGTAATAACGTTGTGTTTATTTCTGAATATTCTATAAAGCAGAACTTTCTCTAATTTCACTGTCTTCCAAGTTGGTCTGATTTTGATGGTAGTTTTATTTCTAAAATGGAAAGATTCTTGTAATAGCAGACAAAATGAATCATACTTTTAGGTCAAGTTTCTTTAAAAAAATTTTTTTCCCCAAGTTTTTTAATTGCACGGTGATATTTTAAGGGGCATTTGTTCCTTACAACTTCCATTACCAATCTCTTTCTTCCGATATGTGCCCCTAACATCTTTTCTCATTATTCTAGTTCCACAACTAATAAACACTTGATTGCTAATTATATTTAACTATTTTCTACTAGAGAATGTTGTGTCCATTTTGGTTTAGTATCTGTTTCACCATAAAGGATGGGAAAGGGCACCTCATATTTGATAGGACTAATTTAATTCAGCTTAGTCGTTTATGTCTCTGAACTCTGAGGGATTCCACCTTTGGCTCCTAGTCCTTTTTGAATGCTGGTAGTGATAATGAGAAGGAAATGGCAAACCACTCCATTATCTTTGCCAAGAAGACCCCATGGACATATGTTCCATGGGGTCATGAATGAGTGAACAACTGATGATGTGGTGTTAACCATTAACTCTTTTTTTTTTTTTTTGCTTTTTAGAAGGGGGAAGGCATTTGGGGTTAAATGACTTGCCCAAAGTGGCACAGCTAGTAAGTGTTAAGTGTCTGAGGACAGAGTTGCACCTGGAGTCCTCTTGACTCCAGGGTTGGTGCTCTATTCACTGTGCCACCTAGACTCCCCTAACCATCTACTCTTACAGAAACATTATTAGCTCACACCTCAGGGACCCTGAGCTTCATCCAATGAGCAGCAAGAGATAAGGAGCTAGAGCAGGAGTGAGGGTGGGAGGGCAGGAAGCAAATTCCCATTGACTAAATGAAAGCTCTTTAGATGGTAGAAAGAGGGACTGAAGAAAGACTTCTGGGATCTCTCTCTCTCTCTCTCTCTCTCTCTCTCTCTCTCTCTCTCTCTCTCTTACACATACATATATACTCTTTTCCCCTTTATTTGTAATCAGTTTTATTTTTTCAATTATCAAATACTTTTTCCCCCTCTCACTTTCCATCCACCATAACTGGAAAAAAAAGAGAAAAAGCAGAAAACCCTTGTAGGAAGTATGAAGGCAAGCAAAACAAATCCACATATTGACCATGCCAAAAATGTGTGTCTCCTGCATCTTGAGTTCATCATCTCACTCAGGAGGTTGGTAGTATTCTTTTTCATCAGTCTTCTATAATCATGGATGATCATTGCATTGATCAGAGTTCTTAAGTCTTTAAAAATTGTTTTTCAATATAGTATAAATTGTTCTCCTGCAGGGTTCTGCCCATTTCACTCTTCATTAGTCCCTAAAAATTTTCCAAGTTCTTTTGAAATCATCTCTTTTTTTGTTTCTAACAGCACAATAGTGTTCCATTACATTCGTGTACCATAATTTGTTTAGCCACTCCTAATTGTTGGGATATCCCTTAGTTTTCAGGGTTTTTTGCCACTACAAAAAAAGTTACTATAAATATTTTTTGTACATATAGAATCTTTTCACCTTTATTTGATCTCTTTGGGAGGTATACATTTGGAAATGTTACCATTAGGCCAAAGGATCAAAGTTTAGTAACTTTTGGATCATAATTCCAAATTGTTTTCCATAATAGCTGTACCAAAATTTATGTCTCTATCAATGTGCCTTAGTGTGTCGATGTGTTTATTTTCCCACAACCCTTCCAACATCTGTCATTTTTCATTTTTGTCAACTTTGCCAATATGATGCATGTGAGGAGGAACTTCAGTTGCTTTCATTTACATTTCTTTGACTTTGAGTGGGTGTTGGGG
>JAQQSV010005043.1:0-14656 GCA_028646515.1 Pseudochirops corinnae | reverse complement strand
TCCCCCTGAACTAGGTAAATGATATGTTTGATTAAAGTAAGATTGTTAACCCATTTTGAGTTGCTTTCCTTTAGAAAAGCAGATCTAAGAACCTGTGCTAGTAGCTGCCCTAGGTATGCTAGGGTGTTTGCTGATACTTTTCCCTTCCCAAATTTTCCTCCACTTCTCTTTCTTGATTTTCAAAATCCTTCTTGAGCTCCTTCATGGTCTAGGACCAATTTGTATTTTTCTTGGAGGCTTTTCACACAGGATTTTTGACTTTGTTGTTTTCTGGTTCTATGTTTTCATCCTCTTTGTCCCCCCAAAAGATTCTATGGTCTAATTGTGCTTCCCCTGTTTGCTCATCTTGCCAGCCCATTACTTTACTTTTGAGCTCTTTGCCACAGTAGAACTGTGCTTCCAGAATGGACAGTGCTGTGTCCCAATTTCTGGGGTTTTGTGCAGCTCTTCTCAGAGTTTTTCTAGGCACCTGCCTCAAAACTGTGAGAAGGACTTCTTTTCCACAGCCTCAACAAGGCTGCCACACTAGTATTCCTTACCCCAAGTCCACCACCCAAGTTCTAAGATCCAAGCAGGCAAAGCAAGAGAATCCTGTCTCAGTGACAGCAGAGAGATTCCTGCGAATGCCCTCTGGACAGTCACTTGGTCCCCTACATAGGCCTGGAGCTAGGAGCAGCAGCAGCAGCAGGAGAAGTTGTAGCCACTGGGGTAGGACCAAGATCTTCTCTCACCCAGGATCAACATGGTTCCCCATTGACCTTTTACCTTCTCTTTGGTGTTTATGGGTTGAGAAGTCTAGAAACTGCCACAGCTGCCAGTGATTCAGTCTCCAGAAGTCTGCTCTGGCCAGTCTGTGTCTCGGGTCTGGGCCCACGTGGCTCACACAGAGCTGTGCTCTGCTCCTAGCTTGGTGTGATAGACCCTTTTTGTTGGCCTGCCAGGCTGCCTTCAGCAGGAGATTTGGTTTTTTCTATCACTTTGTGGATTTTCTAGCTCTAATATTTGTTTAGAGTCATATTTTATAGGTATTGGAGGTGGTTGAAGCAGAAGCTCAAGCAAGTTCCTGCTTTTAACTCTGCCATCTTCTCTCTTCCCCCAAACTCTGCTTTAGAGAATACAACTCTGATGGGCTGGCTCCATTTGAATACCAAAGGTATGCTTGCCTAAAATACTATTTTATAGAGAACTCACACTGAGCAAGTGCTCACATGGTGGTCAGAAAAAGTGATAAAAGGACACTCTCAAGATTTCTCTTAAGTACTTTGGAATTGATTGCATGACATAAGAGACACTGGCACAAGATTGCCCAGCATAGCATCCCCTCATCAGAGAAAATGCTGTGTTCTATGAGCAAAGCACCGTTGAAGTAGTTCCAAAGAAACACAAGATATGTAAGTTTAGAGAATCTACCCCTAATGTTCACATGGACTATTTCTGACTTGTGGTAGAACATTCTGAACTGGTATTGGTCTGATCAGTGACAACTGTGTGCACTGTAACTTGACTCTAAATAATGATATCATTTTGATCCTCTTTCAGAATGGACAACAACCAATCAACAAAAAGAATAAAATGACAAGTAAATCTACAATTGCTTTTCTACATCTCAATGATTTTACCTCTAAAATCTTATCTTGATAGGAATCAGGGAATGCCACAAGAACAAATTTATTATTAAGTAATTATCCAAAGTAAGCCAAATTGATTTTTTAAAAGGCTCACCTCAAGTCCTGCACTCAGCTAGGCTCTGTGCAAAGGGATGATACAAAGCTTAGATAAAATTTGATGCCTTTCCTTCATGGAGCTTCCAGTCTAGTGGACCATGAAGATGAGCAAGTTGAGTCTTCAAGATATTAAGTTACTGACCAAAAGTCATAAAGAAAGACAGTGGAAAGGCAGGAATTAGCAACTGGTTCTCCTGAATCTAAGTGCAGAACACTTACCTATAGACCGTATTGAAGTACACATAGGCAAAGGGGAGAAAAAGAGATAAAGGGGAAGGGAGAGAGGAAAGAAAGGGAAGGGAGAGACAAATTTTTAGTTATTGCTTAAAAGGAAGGCTTATTCATTAATTTCTTCCTTTGAAACAAAAACATCACCTTTTCCCTATTCCTATCAAGAACCTTGACTGTCCAGTTTTAAAAGACTAGAGTCATTGGAGATAGTAATTATGAAAATCCCATGGTTTCAATTACTGAGAATTTCCTAGAATTAGCTAAATAAAGAAATTGGCTAGATGATGTATTTCTTTGTTTAATGAGTTTTCAGTTTTTACAACAATACACTATATGGTGTATGACCTTATATGGTCAATATTATTTTATAATAAATTTTAAATTTTATTTTAAATAAATTTTAGGATAAATTTTAAATCCTAGCTCAAGGGCTATTCATAACTAAATGTAATGAATATAATTTTCATGGTTGTCAGTTTTATATGCCTTGAATATAGCAACCTCCTAACATAGTGTCTTGAATTTCATAGGCACTCAGGAAATGTTTTTTGGAGATTTTAATGATGAAATCTTTTAGCCTATGAAGTTTCTTTAAAATATGCTCTGATGTACCTTTCTTTCCAAGAAAGAAAGAGGTTGTGAGGGAGGGAGGGAGGAAGGACAGAACGAAGGAAGGAAGAAAGGAAGGAAGGAAGGAAGGAAGGAAGGAAGGAAGGAAGGAAGGAAGGAAGGAAATAAGGAAAAAAAGAGAAAAACAACAGTCATTTTATGCTTTCAGTGATATTGTAATGGGAAACATTTGGTTGTATATAGAAATCAGTATTTGTAACCATTCCTCTTACTTCCACAAGATAGAAAGATACAAAAGTATCTGCTAAAGCCTTCAGATTTATATCTATAAACAAGAGCCATGACAAGTGACATGTAGTTATCCCAGTGAATGCACTGGATGAACATAAACAGCTACAGTTTTCTGTTCCAGTTTCCTAAAACTTAGGTTTAAAACATATAGGGAAGCTTAGCCTTGATGGCAAAAATATCTGTAATTACAGAAACTAAATAAGGTATTTTAAATATTGAGGTAGAAAATATCATATACAGTCTGAGTTAGACTTTTCTTTATCAGACAGAAAAATAACCTACAAATATTGTTGCAGGACCATCATTATTTAGTTCTGTGATCTCGCGCAAATTAGTTCTCTCTTGACCTTTTTTTATCTGCAAAATGTATGGAAGAGAGCGGGTGGAAGGGTGATTTATCTTGGAATTTCCTTCCAACTATAGCATTCTATGATTCTGTGATAGAGCCAAAGAAAAATCAGGACACAGCCCTAAAATGGACAGCATTTTTCCTCCTGTGGATTTCCTTAAAGGAATATCAAGACATGTCTCATGCACCTTCAGAATTTTCTCTAGATTTAGGTATGCCAAAGACATTCTATGTAAGGCAGAGGTTCTTAACCTTTTTTGTGAACCCTTTGGAAGTCTGGTGAAACATACAGAGCACTTGTTCAAATAATGTTTTTAAATAAGTAAAATAAAGGACTGCAAAGGAAACCAATTATATTGAAATACAGTTATCAAAACTATATAAAAATGAACAACTTCGAAGCCCCTTAAATTTATCTAAAGAGATTAGATTAAGATTTCCTGATTGAAGGATACTTCATTCTTTGCTTAAACTACATTATTTATTAATAATAATAAAATTAGTAGCTCATAGCATTTTGGAAAGCTAAGGTTTGCAAAGTGCTTTACAAATATTATCTCATCTTCACAATAACCCTGGGAGGTAGGGGCCATTTTACAGATAAAGGAACTGAGGCAGAAAGAGAGGTTCCAATGTACCTAGTTATTTTTTAACGATACAGGGTGTGTTGGACTATTTCTATTAGGAACAAAGAGTAATTGCTTTATTGACTTAATTGAAAACTACTCAATTACGAGTTTTGCAGCAGTTGCCAGATGTTCATTAGTTATTGCTTATTCAGAAGATTGGCTATATTGGTATCAATGTATTTGTCTTCATATATTTTTAGGTTTATTAGTGTGTGAACGTATACTGTAATTATGAAGAGCAGATGATCAACCATCTGCAAATATCTCTCCCCTTTTCAAGGACTTTCAGACCAAATTGAGTCATATTCTACTGATGAGTTTCCCCTGGATTAAAAAGCTTCACAGCAGTGTAAATCACAATAATTATGGTGCTGAAAATATATTGTTGCCTTCCAGTGGAAACTTCCTTTTCTGTCCTTGCATCCCTCATCAATAAGTTCTAAAATAAATGCCTTCTTGTGTCATATGTTAATAAGCGTCTCTACAACTCCTTAGGTCAAAAATTTTACTTGGGTTTGACACAAGGATTATTGTTGATGAATGTGCAATTTATTTCAGGCTTCAAATCAGGGAAACTAAAATAGTACATTGAAAATCTTTGGTTCATGGAGTCACTTAGCTCTATTCACGTGGACTTATGTCCTATCAGGAGTTCAAGGTTTGGTACTTTGCTATTTAGGAGAAAACATTGACCTTGTCTATATAGAAAAAGCAAAGAAGACTAACAGATTATCAAGAAATTTCATTTTTATTCAAATAAGCTGAATGAAGCATTTGCTTTCTTTCAGAGAATTTGCTAATGGAAATGAGTTCACCAGGGAATAATTTTAGTCTGAAAGATGTGCCTTGATTTTCTCCACTTAGTCACAAAGACAACATGTTAGAAATGCATCCTTTGACTGGTGAAGAGTAGGAGCATGAAACAGTGCCCTGTTTTAGTCATTACTACAGAACAATGGCTAACATTGATTAGTTCACTGAAGTTCTTTAGATTCTCTTACATTTAAACATATTCTTAATGAACACCTCTAACAAATGACTAAGATTTGAGGTGGCAAAGAATCATAAGGTACCACACACCTGAAGTATTTCATTATAGGGCCAGACACAAATCCCTAATACCTCTTGCATAGTTAAATTATAAGGTCAGCTCTGTGTGTGTTTGTGTGTGTGTGTGTGTGTGTGTGTGTGTGTGTGTGTGTGTGTGCGCGCATAAGCTTTATGTCAAGATGGGAATAAGATAGGAACTACATCTGTGATTTCACTGGTATAGGTTATTTCTGGGTGAGAAAGCTCCCTTTGTGTAGGCAAATCAGCACCTTTCTGCAACTCAGTCTTAGAGAGTTGCCTAGAGCAGTGAAGGATAGTGAATTTCCCAAGATCACATGGCCAGTATTTATCAAGGATGGGACTTGAACTCAGATCTTCTGGATTTTAAGCTCATGCAGCCTCATTATTGTCATTTTAACCTACATCCTAAGTGACCCTGTTACCCAAGATAACCTTTTCTGACTAGAAATAAGGAGGAACTCAGAAGTATACAATTCATTTCCCCTGTTTAATTTTCACAGGAAGACAAATATATCACCTCTCAAGGCAGACCGCTCAACTTTTGCAACCTTTTTTTTAAATTACAAGTAATTTTTTTTCCCTAACAACAAGCCTAAGTTTGTCTCTTTCCTTCAAGCTTTTTCTCATCTAAAAAATTGATAATCGTGCCATCAATCCCTTTCTCCAAGTCATTGATTAAAAAAAAAAAAGTTAGGACAGGGTGAAGTACAGATCCCTAGTATACTTAAGCAGAAACTACTAGCCAGGTTGGCTTTGAATCATTAACTGCTATTCTTAGAATCAGGCCATGCAAACAAAACTGATTCCATATAATTGTGTTATTGTCTAGTTCACCTTTTCTCTAGTTTCTACCTTTTCCATCTGGTTAGGATGAGATACTTTAACAAAACCTCTACTAAAATATAGACAAACTGCATCAATAGCAGTCTTCGCATCAGCTGCCTGAGTGACCCTGCCCAAAAAGGAAATAAAGTTAGTGTAGTTATTATATTCCCTGGTGAACTCATTTCCATTAGCAAATTCTCTGAAAGAAAGCAAATACTCTATTCAGTTAATCTGAATAAAACTGAAATTTCTTGAAAATTTGTTAGTATATAGACAAAGTTAGTCAATGTTTTCTCCAGAAAAACAAAGCCACCAAACCTTGGGACATAAGTCCACGTGAGTTGAGCTGACTGACTCTATGAGCCAAAGATTTTCACTGATCTGTTCTTGATTTCTCTATACTGTTTCTTTGTAATTATTCCTTTTTGTTCTAGATGTGTAAGCAATTATCTCTTTAATTCTATAGTTCTCCCAGGAAGCAAAATCAAACTCAGTCTAAATAGCTTTCAGGTTCTGTTCTGTTTCCTTTTTTGAATCTTTTGCAGTTCACTTTGCTGGTGCATACTGTTTGAAAATTGTGGGCCAGGATGATTAATAATCTCGCCTTCAGCATAGTACCATTTTACCATCTTCTTGTAATCAGTACTCCACAACTAGGTCTTCCTGGTTCTTCATTTTTGCCTGCATATTAATCCCATAATCTATATCTAAAACTCATCATCCATTTATTTCATTTACTCAGTAGTATAATTCCTTAGGCCAATCAGTTATGTTTCTTTCCCTTTGTACTCATCTAAATGTTCTCAAATATGCATTTTTTCTCTAAGGTTAAATCAGCAAGTAAAGATGTTGTCAAGTCAACAAACATTTATTAAGCAATGATTATTATTCTTGGTCAGGCACTGTGCCAAGCACTGAAGAAAGGGTGTGGGGGGCGGAGGAAGAGAGAAGAGGAGAAGAAGAAGGAGAAGAAGGTGAAGAAAAGAGGAAGAAGAGAAGGGGGAGGAGATAGAGTTCCTACTCTCAAGGAATGGCAAACCATAGAAAACCTCAAATGGTGTCTTGGAGAGTCAGACAAAACTGATATAACTCGGCAGCAGCAACAACAATCTCAAAGAACTTATAGTCAGTGAAAAAGAGAACATGTAAACAACTATGTACAAGCAAGATATAATGTATATGTAGATAAACATATATTTGTTTGTGTATATATTTTATATATATATATATATATATATATATATATATACACACACACATATGCATATGTATATGGGTCAGTGTGTGTGTGTGTGTATGTGTGTGTGTGTGTGTGTGTGTCTGTATGTCTATCTTTCTTTAGCAAGAATCCTTTCCCAGTCCTTCTTAGTGATAATGCCATATCTCTCACATCATTAAGAAAGACTGGGAAAGGCTTCTTGCTGAAGACAGGAATTTAGCTGAGAAGTGAGAGAGGAGGAGGGAGAGATTTGCAGGCATTCAGGACAGTCAGTGAAAATGCCCTGAAGGAGTATGTTGTGTCAGTTCCAGTGTCACTAGATCACAGCTTACATGTAGGAAGTAAGATGGAAAGTAAGGGGGCAGGTTATAAAGGGTTTCAGAAACCAAATAGAGACTTTAAAATTTGATCCTGGAGGTAATAGTGACCTATGCTAGTTTATCGAATAGGGCGTCTCATCTAATACATTTTAGGAAAGTGGATGGTGTTAGTGACATTTGATAGCTGAGTGGAGCATGAACTGGAGAGACTTGAGGCAGGAAAACAAACAAGAAGGCTATTATAATAGTCCACATTTGAAGTTACAAGGACCTCCATTAGGGTGCATCAGGGCAGAAGCAGAGAAGGTGGAATTTATGAGAGATGTTATAAAGGTGAAATCAACAAGACTTGGCAACTGATTGAATATGTGAGGTGTGAGTCAAGAGTCCAAAATGACACCAATATTTTGAGCCTAGGTGACTGGGAAGATGATGGTGCTCTCAAAAGTAATGTACAATTTAGGAAGAGGGGAGGGATTGTTAAGGGGAAGATATTCAGTGCTGGATTTGTCATATTTAGTTTAAGATATTTCAGGACATAGAGTTTAATATGTCCAATAGGCAGTTGGAGATGTGCACCTGAAGTTTAGGTTAAAGATTAGAGTGGGATAAGTAGATATGAGAATTATCAAGAGAGACACAATAATTGAATCTACGGGAGCTGATCATATCTTAAAGTGAATAAGCATATGAAGAAAAGAAAGTCCAAGACATCCAGAGGTGGCAGACATGATTTGGATGAAGATCCAGCAAAGTTGACTAAGAAAGAAATGATTGCATAAGGTAGGGGATCCAGGACAGCTATGTCACCAAAGAAGCTATATGCAAAGTCTCAAAGAAGAATGTGAATTAGTCTGAGGCCCTGGAAGAGTTCAAAAAAGATTTTAAAAATCTAATAAGATAGGCAAAGGAAAATGGGAAAAAGAAATTAAACTGATGCAAGAAAGAGTAAAGGAGGTATCTTTGTAAAGGAGGCACAAAAAATACTGGGAAAAATAACACCTTAAAAAAAAATAGGGGAGGCAGTCAAGATGGTTGAGTAAAGGCAAAGACTTACCTGAACTCTTCCCCTAATCTTCTCCAAATTCCTTTAAATAATGACTAAACAAACTCTAGAGTGGCAGAATCCACAAAAAGATGGAGTGATACTGTTTTCCAGCACAAGATAGCACAGCAGATCAGCAAAAAAGGTCTATTGCATCAGCATGTTTTTGAGGAAAACTGTTTTGATATTCTTGACCCACAGGGTAAAAGAGAAAGTGAAAGAATCTGCCATTTACTTCTTGAAAGAGATCCCAAAATGGACACCCCAAGGAATATTATAGCCAAATTCCAGAGCTCCCAGGTCAAGGAGAAAATATTGTAAGAAACCAGAAATAAACAATTCAATTAGCATGGAGTCACAGTCAAGATAATACAAGATTTAGCAGCCTCTACATTAAAAAAGTAGAGAAATTTGAATGTGATATTTCTGGAAAACAAAGAAACTTGGATTACAATCAAGAATCACCTACTCAGCAAAATTGATTATAGCCCTTGAGGGGAAAAAATTGATATTTAATGAAATTGAGTACTTTCAAGCATTTCTGATGAAAAGACCAGAGCTTAACAGAAAACTAGATCATCTAACATAAAACTCAAGAGAAGCATAAAAATGTAGACAGGAAAGAGAAATCATCAGGGATTCAAAAAGGTCAAACTGTTTTCATTCCTACATAAGAAGATGAAACTTAAAATTCATAAGAACTGTTTATTAGGACAGTTAGAAGGACTGTACATAGACAGAGGGCACAGATGCAAGTTGATTATGATGGGATTATATCCAAAAAACATAAAATTAATGGGTGAAAAAAAGGAATGCACTGGGAGGAGGGGGAAGGGAGAGATAGAATAGGATAAATTATATCATATGAAAGAATTGAACAAGGAAGAGCATTTACAGCGAAGGGGAAGATGGGTTGGGTGGTAGACAAGCTTTGAAACTTACTCTCATCATAATTGTCTAACAGAGGGAATAATATGCATACTCAGGTATAGAAATCTGTGTTACCATGCAAGGAATAGAGGGAGAAGGGGATGAGGAAAGGTGGTAGATCACAGAAGGGAGAAGTAAAACATTTTTGATAAGGGACAAGGTGAAAGGTGAGAGAGTGAAGGATAAACAGGGAAGAAAGCAGGATGGATGGAAATAAAGTTAGTAATCATAACTGTGAATCTGAATAAGATGAACTCACCCATAAATTTAAAAGCAGATATCAGAATGGATTAAAAGCCAGAATCCTACAATATGTCATTTATAAGAAACATATATTCCTATACTCACATTCCTCATATCAGATCTGTTATTTTGGCAAAAAAAAAAAAAAGTGCTACTTCATTGTTGAATTTTAATCTTTATCTTATTCCTTTAAGATCTCATTTACTTTGTTCATTAATCATGTTGTCATAGAGATATCTGAGTACTTAAATATTTCCCCACCTTCTTGATCTTCTGTTATGGATGATCAAGTGCAATCTAGACCACTATTTTCTTGATGTCATAACTGAATTCTCTAGGATTTTAGCTAAGTCAGAAAACTAATAAAAATACTTATTTCCTCAGTTGATCCCTAAAACTAAAGTACATGTCTATTACTATATTACCAAACATTTTGGAAAAAAAACAATGCCAAAAACACCTAGAGTAATAATAAATGTCTAAGCATCTATTTTCAGATAATATAGTACTTTCACTATTTGTCTTGAGACTCTTCTGCTGATTCTATAGCCTGTTTTTGGAGGCTAATAGTGTTACAGCACAAGATTCCCTTCAATCATCTACACATTGAGAATCACTTGCAAAATGAGTTGGAATAATTATGGTTCTAAAAATGTTACTGCCTTGTACTGTAAACTTCATTTTCTACCCTATGTGGGTAGATCACTATAGCAGAAATCAGGAAAACCTAAATTCAAATCTGGCCTCATTCACTTGATAGTTGGGATGTTATTGGAGCGTTACTGAACCTCTGCCTGTTTCAGTTTCCTCAACTGTAAGATGGGGACACTATTAGAACCTATCTGATGTGGTTTTTGTGAGGATCACAGTGAGAAAATCACTATGCTCGGTACATAGTAGGCAGTTAATAAATGTGTTTTCTCTTCTCTTCCCCTTTCCTAATATTTTTCATAAATAACTTTAACTTGTATAAAATGGTAAGGTCATTGAAGGCCATGTTGGCCTAGGAGCTATCCAGCTGATTTGATTTAGGTCAAATTAGGGAGAAGAGCCAGCAAGCACACAAGGAGGCTTAAAACTCTCATGTGGATCTCGAGTCCCATGTATTAGGTGCCATCTCTGTTTAGCATGATTTCTTTTTTTATTATTATGCATTCCTGGATTCTTGAAGGCTGAGTATCAGATCTTTAGCCTGTAACCTCAAGCTTTTGTCATAAATTTCTGATTGTGACCCTACTTCTGTCTCTTGCTACATCTCTACTCTTGCTCACAAAGAATTATATACTTTCAAAGTCAGAAGTGATCTTAGAATTCTCTTCCAACTTTTACCAGAATAATATCTACTCCAATGATATCCTTCACAAGTTGTCTTCCAGTCTTCCCTTAAAGAAGAATAAAAAAAAGTAGAATAACCCACTAGAGCCAGTCAGTCAGTAAACAGTATTAAGCACCTGCTAAGTGTGCTAGGCACTGTGCTAAGACTGGGAGAGATAGAGGATACAAAGAAAGGGAAAAAACAGTGCCCACCCTCAAGAAGGTCACAATCAAATGAAACATAGAATATGCAAATAACTATATTTAGCCCCTGGCTCAAAGGATCAGTTGCATGGGACTCTGCTCCTTAGTAGAGATTGATTACACAACCTTTATTTGTATAAGAATGACTGAAATTTGTGAGAGATGGAGAAAAGAGAGATTCAGTTTTGTTTTGGCTTCCAGCTTTGAAAGATAGAAACCACTTCAGACTCTCTTCATGTCTGTGAAGGGGAAAAGCCTCTGAGAAAAAAGGCAATATGTTCAGGATTTGGTGGTCTCAATCATATCCCTGTTCTCAGCTTGCAACTTCAGGGAATTTCCCCTTAAACAAACTCTGGGACTAACTCACTGACTCACTCTCTCACTCTCACTTTTTCTCTCTCCCTCTCCCTCTCTCTCTCTCTCTCTCTCTCTCTCTCTCTCTCTCTCTCTCTCTCTCTCTCTCTCTCTCTGTCTCTGTCTCTCACTCTCTCTCTTTCCTCCCCCATTTTGCCCAGTGAGAATGCTCATTCACTCTGTGTATTTTCTGGTATATATCATTACATGTATAATTTTTTTGATTTCTATTTGCTTTCTCTTTAGATAAATGGGTTTGTTTACCATCCATTTAAATAAATGGCCTTATTTGATATTTTTTTATGTGTATTCATTGTGGAAATGATATCTGGTGGAACTGATATATATCTATATCTATATCTATATCTATATCTATATCTATATCTATATCTATATATCCTAGAAATATTTATTCTTGTCTTCCTCTAAGCTACATCTGGACAGACCTAATAAATATAACCTATATTGGTAAAAAAACAATGCACCTGATCAAGAGGAAGAGTATTCCAGGTATACAGTGCTTCCCAAACAAGTCAGTTTCACCTTTAGGTAGTTCTAATCACTTAGAAGTTTTTTCTTATGTCAAAACTAATCTGCATCTTTGAAACTTCAGCATACTTCCAAATATACTAGACAAGAGCACTTCTAATCCTTTTTGATATAATAAATCTTTAAAGACTAAAAGGAAGTAATCTTGTTCTTCATAAGTCTTCTCTTCAAGTTAAACATTCCTTTATCTTTCAGCCAAAGATTATATACCATGTACTTAGTCTTTTAACCATCTTAATTGCCTTCCTCTGAATAAAATTCAGTTTGTTAATGTCTTTTCCTAAAAAGTGATATGTGGAAGTAAACATAACACATGAAAAGTATTCTGATCAATACCAATAGTACTTCCCCTTTTTTGAAATCAATAGGTGTAGTGGTAGATAGAACACTGGACTTGGAGTCAACAAAATCTTCTAAGTATCTCCCTTGGGTTCGCTTCCCTTACAAAAAACCTGAGTTTAAATTTAGCAAGCTGTATAGGTTCTTCATCTGTAAAATGGATAATAATAGAATCCCACCCCCACCTCCATGGTTGGTGTCAAGATAAAATGAGATATTTGTAAAGCACTTTACAAATCTTAAAGCACTATATGAGTCCTAGTTGCTGTTTTGTTGTTACTATTAATTGATATTATACCTATCTCAGTGCCATCTGTATCAGATAGCATTTTCAATTGTTATGGTGCACTGTTGATTAGTAACTAACTTTACTTATATACTTAACCTTATAATTACCCTTTACTTATATACTTAGGGAATCAACTAAAATTACTTGAAAAAAATTAAAAAGTATAACAAAGTTGCAGGGTCTAAAATAAAACCACATAAATCATCAGCATTTGTGCGTGTGTGTGTATGTGTGTGTGTGTGTGTGTGTATAATTACCAACAAAACCTAGCATCAAGAGATAGAAAGACAAATTCCATTTAAAATATGTGCAGATAATATAAAATATTGGGTAATCTACCTGCCAGGACAAACACAGGAATTATATGAACACAATTAGAAAACACTTTTCAAACAAATAAAGTTGGATCTAAACAATTGGAAATTTATCAGTTGGTCATGGATAGGTCAAGCTAATATAATGAAAAATGACAATTCCACCTAAATTAATTTATTTATTCAGTGCTATACCAATAAAACTACCAAAAATTAGTTTATAGATCTGGAAAGAATAACAACATCTGGAAGAACAAAAAGTCAAGAATACTAAGGAGGGAATTAATTTTTTAAAACTTCAAAGGAAGGTGGCCCAGCCATACCAGATCTAAAACTATATTATAAGTTAACAATCATCAAAACTATTTGGTACTGGCTAAGAAATAGAGTGGTGGATCAGTGGAATAGGTTAGGCAGACAAAACACAGTAGTAGTAAATGACCATAGTAATCTACTGTTTGATAAATCCAGAGACTCTAGTTTCTGTTCTAAGAACTCATATTTGACAAAAAACTTCTGAGAAAACTGGAAAATATATGGCAGAAACTAGAAATAGACCAATATCTCATACCCCATACCAAGATAAGGCTGAAATGTCAATGATTTAGATATAGGGGATAATGACATAAGCAAATTAGAAGAGCAAGGAATAGTTTACCTGTCAGATCTATGGAGAATGGAAGAATTTATGATCAAACAAGGGACAGAGAATGTTATGTAAAGTAAAATGGATAATTGTGATTACATTAAATTAAAATGTTTTTGCACAAAAAAAACCCAATGCAACCAAGATCAGGAGAAGGCAGAAAGCTAGGAAACAATTTTGACAGCATTTCTGACAAAAGCCTCATTTGTTTTTTTTTTTCTTTTTGGAGGGGGGAAGGCAGGGCAATTGGGCTTAAGTGACTTGCTCAAGGTCACACAGCTGGTAAGTGTTAAGTGTCTGAGGCTGGATTTGAACTCAGGTCCTCCTGACTCCAGGGCCAGTGCTCTATTCACTACACCACTTAGCTACCCCAAAAATGTCATTTCTTCCTGGCAGCTTGCAATATCTTCTCCTTGGTCTGGGGATTCCAGAATCTGGATATAATATTTCTAGAAGTTTTCTTGTTTGGATCTTTTTTTGAGAGGTGATCGGTGGAGTCTTTCAAGTTCTATTTTGCCCTCTGGTTCTAAAATATCAGGGCAATTTTCCTTGAGAATTTCTTGAAGGATCCTTTCTAAGTTCTTTTTTTTGATCATGGCTTTCAGGTAGTCCAAAAATTTTTAGATTGTCTCTCCTGGATCTGTTTTCCAGGTCAGTGGTTTTTTTTCAAGGAGATATTTCACATTGCTTCTATTTTTTCATTTGTTTGGATCTGTTTGATAGTATCTTGATTTCTGATAAAGTCGTTTGTTTCCATTTGCTCCACTCTAATTCTGAAGACATTATTCTCTTCAGAATGCTTTTGAGATTTTTTTTCCATCTTGCAAAGTCCACTTTTTAAGGCGTTCTTCTCCTCATTGGCTTTTTGGGCCTCTTTTGTCATTTGAGTTAATATATTTTTTAAGGTGTTAATTTCTTCAGTCAGGTTGTTGACTCTCTTTTCATGATTTTCTTGCATCATTCTTATTTCTCTTCCCAATTTTTCTTCCACTTCTCTCATTTGGTTTTCAAAATCTTTCTTCAGCTGATCTCTAGCTTTTTGGCAATCTTCATGTTTCTTGGAAGCTATTGGTGTGGGAGTTCTGACTGCGTTGTCTTCCTCCCTTTCCCTGCTTTGTTCCTTCTTTTCCCCAAAGAATGAATCTAGGGTTTGGTTGCTGTTCTTACTTTGCTTCCTATGGTTATTCATGGTCGCCATTC
>JAQQSV010005042.1:0-14656 GCA_028646515.1 Pseudochirops corinnae | reverse complement strand
CCCTCCCTTCCTCTCTCTCTCCATCTTTCTCTCTCTCTCTCTCTCTCTCTTACTCTCTCCATACCTGACACCCTGATGCCTCTTCACATACAGACTGTGAAAGTTGTTGGTGCCCTCTGGTCGGGGACCCTGCCCAGCCTGGAGCCGAGCCATGATCTCGGCCTTCATTTCCCTGGCCAAGTAAGCTGGCAGAATGGACAGTAGAAGATGTTCCTAGAATGTAAGCAGGTCCTTTGAGGTCAAGCACACTTTAGTTTTTTGCTTTTCCTTCTTTGTGTCTTCAACACCTAGCCTAGTGCCTGTCATAGAGCAGGCAGGGTATGCATATTTGAGCCATGGGCACTGTTCTCCTTTCCAACCAAATTTCTGAATCCCTGAACAATGTACCTGTCACATACCAGCCCAAAGCTGTGTCCCCTCCAACTGTTCCTCTTGCAAAACCCTGCCCCATCAGATACTTTATTCTACCTGGGTAATAATGGTATCTTGCATTCATTTAGCACTTTAAGGGTTTGTGTGTGTGTGTGTGTGTGTGTGTGTATGTGTTGTTGAGTCATCTCTGACTCTTCTTGCCCCATTTTGGGGTTTTCTTGGCAAAGATACTGGAATGGTTTGCCACTTTCTTCTCCAGCTCATTTTACAGATGAGGAAACTGAGGCAAACAGGGTTAAATGACTTGCCCAGGACTACGCAGCTAAGTGTCAGAGGTCAAATTTGAACTCAGGTCTTCCTTGATTCCAGGCTATCCACTGCGCCACCTACCTGCCAAGGTTTATAAAACACCTAACCCTTGAGACTTGCAACAAGTCTGTAGGTTAGCTCTTTGAAATCTTGTCTCCGTTTTATACTTACAAGAAACTCGGAGGTGTGGTCCACCTCAGGTCAAAGGGGAGTGAGGCTTTAGGAGGGAGGGGAAGCATCCTGCCTCAGTGTGTTGTACGCTGTACACTGAGGCTCAAAGTCTCAGTGGCAGAGCCTGCATTCCAACCCAGGTCTCCTGACTCCAAAACCAGTGTCCTTTCCATACATCACTCCTGATCACACTCAGGCAAAAGTAAGTAATGTTCCCAATTCCCCAGACCCTGGTCCTCCTGCGATAACTATCCCAACACTGATCTGTCCCTCCTAGTGCCAGGTCCCTGGCCCTAGGCCTCAGGTCTGACCTGGTGTCTCTTCTCAGAATCCAATCGCCTCCTAGAATGCAGGGAGCTCAGAGCCTCGCGGAACGTGGCCCGAAGCGCACGCTCCATTAGTGCCTTGTGATAGGCTCCTGCCGCATTTCCGCACAAGAACAGCACAGCGTTGGCAACCAACTACAGTGAAATAAAGGGATCAGAGTGTAGGTCAGGGTCACGGGATGGGGGCTAAGAATAGCCTGAGAGGGAGCGATCTCAGCCAAATCATAGGGAACCTGGTACCTGGACTGGGGAGCTGTCCAGAGTTCAGGACTTTCTATGGTCCTGATGGCTCTCACCTGAGAGAGAAGAGAGGGCTTGGAGTGAGGCTGAGGTTCAAGGTACAGCCCAAGGACCAGGAGGTGTGATAAAGAAGAGGCAAAGCCGGCTGCAGCTGCATCCTGCATACCCAGAGGCAGCATGGTATATACGGTGAAGATGATGAAGAGGAAGAAAGACACCTGAGATGGAGAAGAGAAAGAAGGGATGCTCTGAGGTGTCCCGATGATGTCCATAGAACCCCTGGGCGTCCAACAGACCTATTTTCTTTCACCTGTAGAAGCGGTTCCTCCCTGCCTCAGGGATTTACCTTCAACCTTCCTTCCTACCATCCCAGTTGACCTCCTGGTTTAGTTTTGTTTCCCAGTTTCCCTTCCCTTGTAAAGCCTCACTCCCCTCTGACCTGGTCCCAGGCGCTGACCACACCTCCAGTGAACAGGAAGCCATGGCCCAGGGCCAATAGGGCGGCCCACACGAGGCCTGATACCGGGCGGGTCCAACGCTGCAGACGGGGCTCTCGGGAAGCCAAGCAGAGCAGCAGTCCAAAGCCTCCGAGTGCGCACAGCACCCCAGTCAGAAAGGCTGGGTCTGAGCCCAGCGCCTGTAGGGAGATAATAGGGCCTAAGACCTGTGGGAGGGGTAGATTGGAGAAAAAGAATCTACCTGGAACTGGGGTGTAAGGAACAGAGGAGAAATGTGTTGGATAAGAGAGGGGGACTCAAATAAATAAACTGAGAACTAGAAAGCGGCTGAACAACTTTGAGTGCTATTTACATATCATTATTTAAAACACAGATTTCCCCACAGTTTACTTGTTTTCAGCTTCCCCCTAACTTCTAAGCAAGGACTGGGGAGGTGTTTGGTTGGTCTTGAAACTTGCTTAGGGCAGACACCAGATGTGACTGGTGAGGATGCTAACGGGTGGACCTTTTCTGTAGTTTAATGAAGCTTGTCTGAGCGCCTCTTGGACTCTTGTTGTTCAGTCCTTTCAGTCACGTCTGAGTCTTCTTGACCCTATTTGGTGATTTCTTGGTAAAGATACTGGCATGGTTTGCCATCTTCCTTCTGTAGCTAATTTTGCTGATGAGGAACTGGGGCAAACAGGATTAAGTGATTTGCCCAGGGCCACACAATTAGGAAATGTCTGAGGCTGGATTTGAACTCATTAAAATGAGTCTTCCTACCTCCAAGCCTATCCACAGTGCCACTTAGTGCCCCACTTGAACTCTTACCTGCACTGAAATCTTATCCTTCCTCCCTTCTCCTGCTTTCCTCTCCCAAGGTTTCCCAGTCTAATCTAGGTTATAGGATCATTGATCTAGAGCTGGAAGGGACCTCAGAAGCCATCTAGTCCAACACTAATGATTTACAGGTGAAGAATTCAAAGCCCCAGGAGGTTAAGTCCAGGTCATGCAAAGTAGTGAAGACTTACCTTGAGATGTCAAGACCTAGGTTCTCCAACTCAGGAGGCAGTTGCCCTTTCTGCTGTACTAGCCTGGTATAGCGTATTGGAAAGAGATCTAGTACTAGAGACATATGGATCCCAATATGAATTTTGTCACTTACTGAGTAGCCTTGGGCAGAGAATAACTTTCTCTTAATTTCCTTTATGAGGCTAGAGAAAGGGGACAAGTTCCTTAAGATCCTTCCCGCTCCTAGTGTCTTCCTTCTGTTGGTTTTCTCCCAGTTATCCTGTATGTACCTTGTACATAATTATTTGCAAGTTGTCTTCTCACTGAGATTGTGAGCCATAGCAGGTACTGTCTTTTGTCTTTTTTTTTTTAATTTTTTTATCCCCAGTGCTTAGTACTTAACCTGGCTTAGAAGAGGTGCTTAATAAATGTTTATTGACTATCTCCACTCCCAATCCAATTGACCTCAAACCATTTGGAAGGAAAATAAAGCAGAAAACAGAGACTAGTATTTGGATGTGGAGATGCAAGATGATTGTTTCCTTGGAATGGAGTTGGGGTGAGCATAGGGACTGTGTGAGAGGAAAATCCGTTAGATATATTTGCCCTTTGAGACTGGCTGTGGGTACAACTGCCCCTATGAGCTCCTTAAGAGGGAAAGAAAACCAGGAAATGGATTTCCCAGGGGCCAGGATGGAATTCCCCTTCTGGAAAAATGTAAAACCTGGAAAAAGATTGATCCTGGAGTATAGATTCATAGTCATCCAACCCCAACACATTATAAATGACAAAACTGAGGCCCACAGTCCCAGGCTAGTTATTGGCAGGGTCCTAAACCCAGAATCCACCTTTTTCTCTTATTCAACTTCACCCAACCACAAGACAATCTGCTGGATTCCCAGCCCCCTTGCCTCTACTGGAGGCTGGAAGGACAGAAAACCCGGAGAACCTCTCCCTTATCTGGGCAAAAGGGTCCCTCCTCACCCGACCGCTGGCCCAAGTGACTGCAAGCAGAGCAAGAAGCGTGGAAATCACGATGGCCAGCAGCAGTAGTAACAGCGGGTACTGCTGGCTCAGGCTGTAATAAGTCTCGTAGAAGAGATCTTCGCTGGGAGGAGGTCGGGGGCTGAAGAGGCGGGGCATGGTCTTTTCACCCTCACCCCCTACCTTAAATGGCCCAAAGTCACAGTGGGGCTCCAAGGGAACAGCTGGAAGATGGGGAAGGGGAGGAGGAAGAAATTGACGATTTACTTTCTCTGGAGAGAAAAAGAGACCCCCCCCCACCCCAAATTGCTTACCGCTCTTTGCCTTCCTTTGATTCTCAACCGTACTGTGGCCTCTTTTCCAGCCCCTCTCCACCACTCCCATCTCTTTTCTCTCCTAGCACCTCTTCTCCCACCTCTCTCCCGAGATCAGTATCTTTTTGCACCATCTTTCTTTTCTCTAGTTAATTTCTCTTTCTCATTTCTATCCCGGCCACCCTCCCTCAGTCCTTCCGCTCTTCTAACCTAAATCCTGCCCTCTACCTAGCCTCAGGTTTTCAGCTCCCTGGTCCCCGGTGGCCTTCCTTCCCACCTGAGCCTCTTCCCCCTCTCCCTTTAGGGCTTTGTCTCGCGACCCGAAGTCTCCACGATGTCAGGTCATTATCTGCTTGGTGAGGAAGGCAGGCCCAGGAAAAGAATGGGCGCAAAACGGGAGGTGGTCTCAGAGTTTCGCTCTTATTCATCTGATACTCACTGCGTGATGCCCCACAGGGGTTAATGCAGAGGACCCGGGAAAAGACCAGGGGAGTTTTACAGCAGGGAAAACGAAGCTGGGATGGTAGTGGCCAGGCGCCCAGGGGCTACAAGAGCTTCCCGGCGCCACAGCCGCCTCCCACTTCCCCGACGGGGCAGCTGAGCCCCTCCCAGTCTCTGAGTCTTACCCTTTTTCCACCCCCCCCCCCATACTTCTGAATTGTTCCCCCTAAAAGACAGTCACCTCCTTCTCGCCTGTCCCTTCCCTTTTTCCCCCCCTTCCGTTCTCTTAGGAAAGGGAGATGCGAGGCAACTGGAAAGGCCGCCAGGGAGGGTCTGGTGTGACTGGGGCTGGGAGTCAGGATATGTGGCTAGATCCTGGGGTTTAGAGTCTGCGTGGGAATCCGGAGAGGGATTGGGGTCTTGAGTCCAAGTTAGATTTAGGATCTGCATAGGATTCAGAGTGCGGGTTTCAGGTATGGAGAGGTCAATTACTCCCTTCCCACCTCTACGGCATCTCAGCCTCCTAGCACTTGGGGCCGCAGCTGAATTATTGATGCTCTAGTCTGTGCGCAGGGCTAAGGGACTGTGGGGAAAGAGTGGTGACTGCAGGAGATTGTAAATGCATATTGTTTATAAAATGAATCTGCGTCTAATACAGCTATATGGAAAAAGCAATTTAAATACAAGTCCAATAGATAAATCCCTTAATCAAAAGACATAAGCTTTTAAAGCTTAAAACTACACCAAGACTTTTAGGATACTCTAAAAAAAAGACGGCAGCTGAGAGTCAGTGACTCACGAGGAACGCTGGTATGGGGAAGGGACCCCAGGAGACTAAGCGGATGGGAAGGAAGCCAGAAGGGCCTGGGGGTCTGAGAATTCCCACAGAGGGGTCTCTCAAGTGCCCCAGTCCAAGACTTTCAGACTTCTCCCCCTACCAATTCTTTGTCCCAGGGACTTGGACATAAAAGGCATCCCCTACCCTCCTCTCTCTCCCCCTTGGTCCATTCCCTGGAGGTATCCGGGTGGGGTCCCGGTCGTACTACTTCAGAGGAAGAGCTCCTCCCTCAGATAAGAGGAGCCCTAAGAGGGAGGTTGGGGAATCAGGCCTCCCGGATTCCTTCCTGCCACCGGCTGGGAGTTGACCCGGTGCCACTCTACCCACCCCCCACAGGCCCTAGGCCCCCGACACTACCCTTTACTTCCTGACCGCCACAAAGGGAACTCTAATTCTTACAGTGCCCCCCACCTCCTTTTCTGTTGTCTGTCTTTTCTCTCCAGGCCTCTCCCCTATCTTTCACTTCCCCACCCCCTCCCTTCCAGATCCCACCACTCCAAGCTCAGAACAGGACACGGGAGCACTCAGGGGATTGTTGTCCAGAGGGCTGCCTGGGGATGGGGGGAGGGGAGCATGCTGGGTCACACTGAAGACCCACTACTCCCACTCCCCCTTCACCGCTTGCTTTTCAGAGCCCCCTTTCTTCATACCATCCTCCCCACCCATCCACCTCCCAGAACTGCATGTCCCTCTTTAACCTAGGACAGTGCTAGCTCTAGCCTGGAGCCTGCCCCTCCAATCCCCTTGCCCAGATGGTTTTAGGAGTGAGCAGCGCAGAGAGCATAAGCCAGCCAAATGGACACCTTTATTGCCCATTTTCTTCCCCAGAGCCTAGCACAGTGCCTGGCACATTAATAGGCACTTAATAAATGCTTGTTGACTTGACTCATTACCAGTTCAGCTGGGTTGAGCCTGTCACCGGCGTCGGCTGGAGTTCCTCCGGATCATCACTATATCATTGTTTCCTATCTGAAGTACCCTCACGTTGCAAGCGTGAAAAAAGACTGGGGAGGCTATGCGTATAAGGATGGTTATGTAGTGATTGGAAGCTAGGGTGTGGAAAAGCCTCTTTGCGCAGAAGAACAAGGGCCCCTTGTGTCCATTACCGGGAACTGCAGGTGTCGGTTCCCACCTCCAGCCCAGAGGGTAAGAGATATCCGAGTTCCAGCTTAGCCAAGAAAGACTTTGCAGAGAAGCTCTGGGCAGGAAACTCGAAGGTGGGTAGGAGCTCTGGAAGCCTGGACAGAAGAGGACTGAGACATATCTCGAGGCTTCCTCTATCCCAACAACCCCCTTCATCCCCCAACAAAAGGCAATGTCTCTGGACAAAATAAAGAATTCTTGAAAGTATTCGGGGGACTGGAAGGGGTCGGGTAAAGGGAACTAGTGAAAAAATATGGGAAAGGGGGTACCTTTGAAGACATTGAATGGTTGAAAAGACCCTTATGGACTGTTACTACTTGCTTCCTGAAAACCCAGAGATCTTAGGCACCCATCCTGGGGCTGCCCTCCTCAAATCTCATAACAATTCAGACACACTGGAAGTTCTAAACACCCTACAGACTCCACCCCCCCCCCCCTTCCCCTTCTATCCTTTTAGTTTCTTACCTGACTCCCTATGGGAAACTCCTCTGGATAAGGGATATGCTTGCGTTGAGCCTTGGGCTCTGTATCCTGATAGATGCTGCTTCTAGTATGGAGGATCATAGCATTTTGACTAGCAGTGTACTAAATTCCAAATCACTCCAGGTGTTTCTGCCCTTTCTTTTGGTCATCTTCCACTTCTTCTCCCTTCTCTGCTTGTCCTGTGAGTGGGATCTTATCGTTTTCTAAAAATGTATTATTTAATATTTTATTTCCCTCATTTACAAGTAAAAACAATTTTTAACATTCATTTAAAAAACTTTTAAGTTCCAGCTTCTCTCCCTCTTCCCTCCCTCACACATTAAGGCAAGCAATTTGATGTAGAACATACATATGCAGACATGCAAAAAATATTTTTTCATATTTGTCTTGTTGAGAAGACAACATGGACCAACCCCCCTCCCCCCCAAAAAAACAGCCAAGCAAAATAAAGCATAAAAAAAATGCTTCGATCTTCATTCAGACTCCTTCATTTCTTTCTCTGGAGATGGATAGAATTTTTTTTATCATGAGTCCTTTGGAATGGTTTTGGATAGTCCTATTGTTGAGAATAGCTAAGTCATTCATAGTTGATCATCATAGAATATTGCTCTTATTGTGTATAGTGTTCTCTTGGTTCTACTCACCACACTTTGTAGCAGTTCATGTAAGTCTTTCCAGAATTTTATGAGAATGTCCTGCTCGTTACTTCTTATAGTACAATAGGTTCCATCACAATTACATACCACAACTTGTTCAGCCATTCCCCAATTGATGGATAACCCCTTAATTTCCAATTCTTTGCCACCACTAAAAGAGCTGCTATATAAATATTTTAATACATATAGGTCCTTTCCCTTTTTTAAAAAAATCTCTTTGGCATATAGACCTGGTATTGTATTGCTAGATCAGAAGGTATGCAAGATTTTGTAGCCCTTAGGCATAGTTCCAAATTGCTCTCCAAAATGGTTGTCAGTTCACAATTCCATCCCCTCCAACATTTGTCATTTAACTTTTCTGTCATATTAGCTGATCTGATAGGTATTCTTATAAAATTTCTCCAATGAGCTTTTGTACTTCCTTTTCCATCTGTTCACTTCTGCTTTTTGAGGAGTTTTTTCCTTCAGAGAATTTTTGTATATCTTTTTCCATTTGGTCAACTCTCCTTTTTAAGGAGTTCTCTTTGGTGGATTTTTGTGCTTCTTTTTAACATTTGGCCTATTCTGTTTTTTTTTAAGCTGCTTTTTCTTCAGTATTTTTTTGTGCCACCTTTACAAAGCTTTGACTCTTTTTTCATTTTTTTGTATCACTATCATTTCTTTTCCCAATTTTTCCTCTACTTCTCTTATTTGAGTTTTAAAAATCCTTTTTGAGCTCTTCCAGGAATTATTTTTTGGGGTCTGAGACCAATTCACATTTTTCTTTGTGTGTTTGAATGTAGCAGTTTTGACTTTGTTGTCTTCTTCAGAGTTTGTGTTTTGAGCTTTTCACCATAGTAACTTTCTATGGTCAGATTCTTCTTTGGTTGTTTGCTCTTTTCCCAGTCTATTTCTTAACTTTTAACTTTATGTTAAAGTTGGGCTTTGTTCCCTGGGTGGAGAGTGAACTGTCCCAAGCCTTTTTTGTGCATCTATTTTCAGAGCTATTTCTGTGGGTCTGTAAGTTTTCAGTTGTTCCAAGGTAATATAATCTAAGGAGAGGTGTGTTTACTACTCTCCTGACTTGTGCTGTGGTCTGTAAGTGACTACAAGTACTCTCTTCCACCATGAAACTGTGACCAGGGTCCCTGCTCCCTTGTGGCTACAAGCTCTGGTGTGTTAGTGCTCCTCCTTGCCCTGGGACTGCCATCCAAGACTAAGAGCCAGAATTGAGTATGGGTAATGCAACAGAGTCCTGTACCCACTGCCAGCAAAGGGTCTCTGTAATTGCCTTTTAACCTGTTGTCTGACCTTTTACTGTCTGTGGGTTAAGAACTCTGGAAGCCATCACTGCTGAAGCTGATTCAATGACCCCTAACTCCTGCTGGTTTTCTGGGGAGAGTCCTGAACTAGACTATATTCCACTCTCTCCCTGGTGTGACAGATCTTTCCTGCCAAACTTCTAAGTTGGCTTGGACTGGAAAATTGTTTCACTCCATCATTTTGTGGATTCTGCCACTCTAGAATTCATTTCAAGGCATTATTTAAAGTTGTTTGGAGGGGAATTGGGGAGAACTCAGTCCCATTCCTGTTTTTCTCTACCATCTTGGCTCTGTTCCAGTCTTACTGTTTTTAATGCACTAATATATGTTTAAGGACTCAGAAATCTTCAGGTTTCTTGACAGATTTCTTGACAGTTGAACTCCCCACATCCTGTCAAACATCTTTTAGGAACAGAAAGAATTCTGTTGGAGCCAAATAAAGGGAGGTCTAGGATACTGCATTGGTTCTCTGTTCTGGATCTATATGTAGGAAGGAGGAAGCTGGTAGGCTGGAGTCAGTTTGTGTGTGTTGTATATGTGTGATGGAATAGGGGAGTTATTGTGTGGGTAAATATGCCCAGGTCGGGGTTAGCTCCTTATAAGCATATTGGTAATGTGGGATTACTGTTTGGGGGCAATTTTCATGGATGTTTGTGGAAGTCAGTAGATGAAGGCTACTACATGTGTGGAGGGGATGTTAGTAGGTGAGGAGGGGTCACTTGGTGTTTAGAAAAACATAGATGTGGATCACTGGGTGCCAAAGAGTTTGTAGCATGTGGTGGGTAATGAGAACAGTGGAGTTGGAAGATACAGAAAAATCAGCTTTCTCATGTATGAGAGGGCCAGAGTACGTGATATATGAGATCCTTCCAATTCAGATTGATGTCAGCCATGATCCCCAGGACGTTCTAACCTATACCTTTATCTCACAACTTCCTCTTTCTTGAGCAACGAGAACACTTTTGTGGTTTCTACCACACAATCTAGATAAGCAATGGAGTGGAGGTTAAAGCAAATGTCTTCTTGTCAGGCAGACGTGTTCCACACCTGTGTCACCCCAGAAAGAATGTTCAGATCCCTGGAGAATACCTTTCCACTGACGTCCTGTTTCTCCCTTCTCACCCTGGAAAAAGAGGTCTGTAGTTGAGTTCTTGGTTCCAGCAGCACTCTATTAATATTAACCCCTTTAGGTTTCCCAGCCTAGGTACCTAAGATTTGTAAGGCAGTTCTTTCACTGGAGAGCCAGTTCCCTTCATACATCTAAAATGTCAACAGGCAGATGTGGAGCACATCTGGGAACTGGGAGTAGAGGGTAGCTGGGGAAAGGTAGGGCCCAGTCATCCAGGGCATGGGGAATAAAGAAGGTGTGAATGAGGGTATAGTATAGGTAAGATTTAATTTTGGCTAGGTGGGTTGGGGAGGAGAAGGGTTAGAGCAGAAGACACTTGGGGGTGGGAAGCACAGGGACTGATGGAGAGGAAAGGGTACTTAGGCCTAAGGGTTTTGGTTAGGACCTGGGACTCTCTTTCAAATGATTCCTTCTTTGACAACTCTGCCCACATCAGGATACTGAAACTGAAGCCAGGCAAGGCAGCTCAGGATCAAGTCTCTTTCCCAGTGGATGTTCCTTTTCCCCAATCTAGTCCCTAGAGAGGAAAAAAGATAGCTCCATTCCAACCTAGGAGAGGGAGGGAATCCAAGAAAGAGCAGTGAGAGAGCTTGTGACTTACTGAGGGTCCCCTTGAAAACAGAGTATTAGGGAATTGGAGGGGGTGTGACACCATGCAGTTTTCATTTGCATACGTATTGGAATAGATATTGGCCAGTCTTCTTATACATACTTATAGACATCACTGGGAGGATTCACCCTCTGATTCACATCCTTCAGTATCTCAAAGCTAGGCAGTTTATTAGGCCATTTTGTGCACCCTCCCCCATTTATTTTGGGCTTCCAGATGTGACCTTGATTGTGTCTGTTCAGAACTGGGACAAACTAAAACGTGACAGCTTTTTTTTGGGGGGGGGAAGGAGGGAAGAAATGAAGAAGGGTGAAGAAGGCCTATTAGCCATAACATCTTTTCTGGGTTTCATGACCCCTGAATGAAATCATCCATCAAAAATCATCCAGTTCAACTCCTCCATATGACAGAGCAGGATATTGTGACGTGAACCTGGATTCTCTGACTCCAAAGCCAGAGTTCTCACTACATCACTCTTCAGTCTTTTGTAGGCTTGAAACTTTCTGAGCTTGTCCCTGTCCTGTACATATTAGCCTTGCTTGAGATGTTAGAGCAGGGCTATGGAGGTTGAGGGAAAGAGATTTGTGGGAGGCAGAATTTAGAAGCAGGGACCCAGACATGGTTATATACTCACCCCAATTTGTGATGATCCAACAGGGATCTCATTGGGTCTAGGAAACCAGAGATCTTGCTTCTATGTGACTTGGGGACATCAAAGAGGGTAACTAAAGAAATCAGAAGGTTGGCTGGATTGGGGGGGTAGGGGGTGGGGCTCTGTGTGAAAAAGAAGGTTTAGAGTATTGCTGCCACTTCTCTTTTGTGGGACTGCAGTCTATAGCATTGCTATACCATTGCTGTCCAGGTACTCCTTCTCCATAAGGAAGGGATGATCCATGGGGCTGTTGTCTTAGGTTGGAGGAGTTAGATAAGTTTTTTGAGCTTGAGGCTAATAGATTCCAAAAGCTTTAGAGTTAGAAAGAAAGAAGTCACTTGTCTGATCCCATTATTTTGTAGATGAAGAAATAGAAGCCTAAAGAAGCAAAAGGATTCATCCAAGGTCACACAACTCACTTGGAATAGTCAGGATTTGAACCTTTATTGCCATCCTCCTGGTGCCATTTACACTAAACTATTTTGTGTGAGGACAAATATTATATGTTGAACGTGCCTTAATATCGTGACATTGCAACAAAAGGATTCTAGAAAATCATATCCTGGAGTCAAAAGAAGGATATGACATCAAAAGTCATCCAGCAAACCAGCAGAGTTTCTATTCTGAGCTTAGGACCTGTCAATCACCTCAATTCTGCACATGAATTAAGCACAGAATACTAGATCTGGAGTTAAAGGACCTGAGTTTGAAGCTTATCTCTGCTGTAACTTCCTGTGTGACTTTGGGTATCTTATGCAATCTTTCTGGGTCTCAGTCACAGCATGCGCAAAATAAGAGGTTTAAATGGCATGATCTTTAAGAGATCTTTTTCAGATCTAGAACTATGAGCCTAAGCATTTCTATGAGTGAGAGGGTTGGGAGAGAGGATTTCTTTCATAAAATAGGAATAATTTCTGGACAAATGAAATGCCATCTTGTCTTGTTGTCCCTGTGTATTTATATGTGTCTTTCTTTATGCCTAAATTACCTACTCAATTTCAATCAAAAAAAAAAGAAGAAAGAAAAAAAGAAAGGAAGGAAAGGAGGGAAGGAGAGCAGGAGGAAGAGAGGGAGTGAAGGAGGAAGGGAAGAAGAGAGAGAAAGAGGGAAAGAGGAAGGCAGACTTCATCTCAAATTCTCCCTTCCTCCCCCATCTCAGCCTATGGACATCCTTCTTGGCATCTTTATTCTTGAGAAAGAGCTTAGATTCTGCTTCTTTCTACTAATTTCCTCAACCTTGATCCCTCCCCACTACCCTACATCCCACCCCCCATAGCACCAAAACCAGAAGTGATCTCTCCTTTGTCAAATTTGTTGGCTACCTTGTTACCCCAAAAAAGAATCCTCATATTCCTAGATGATACCTTTGCACACAGCTCCCTTTTCCTCTTTCCCTTTGGAAGAAGGGCCTATTCTGGGGCTCTTGGTTCCTGTAGCATTCTATTAATCCCTTCAGCTCTTCCAACCAGGTAAAGAATCCCTGTCTTAGAGAACTTAAAAATATTTTTATATGTTTTGTTTTTATATTACTCACATTTCCCAATGTATCCTTTTTTCTATTTCTCTCAGAGGTCTCTAAGCCAATCAGGAATCACGTCTCCCTATCTTCCCCCTAGGTATGCTTTCTTTCAAGGTACTGTCAGACTCATGGGGGTGGGCTAAACATGCAAAATCCTGCATCCCTCACTCTTAAAAAGTTGACCCTTATACAAAGGATAAAAAAGAGAAAAATAAGTCCACCCAAATCAACCAGCACATTGAAAAAGTCTGACTACATTATATGCAATGTGCCACATCTATAGTACCTCATTTCAGCAAAGAAATGGGGAGGTACTTTTAGGGCAACCATTCTTTTTTTTTTAAATTAACTTTTGTTTGTTTTCAGTTTACATCATTCATTTCCACAAGATTTTGAGTTACAAATTTTCTCCCCGTCTTTCCCCTACCCACTACCCCAAAAAAGAGATTCCCAACATATGTCCCCTCCCCCAATCTGCTCTCTCCTATATCCTCCTCCATCACCCCTCTGACTTTCTGGTAGGGCAAGATGGATCTCCCTACCCCAGTGCCTGTAAATTTTATTTCCTAGTTGCGTGTAAACAACAACAACAATAATAATAATAATAATATTTTTAACATTTCATTTTAGAACTTTAAATTCTAGATTCTTTCCCTTCCTCCCTCATGACCCACCTCCACTGGAAATACAAGCAATTCAATACAGGCCATATATGTGTAGTTACGCAGAACATCTCCACAATGGACATATTGTGAAAGACTGACTATATTTCCCTCCTTCCTATCCTGCCCTCCACTTATCCTATTCTCTACTTTGTCCCTGTCCCTTTACAGAAGTGTGTGCTTCTAACAACCTTCCCCCTGACTCTGCCCTCCCCTCCATCATCCCTGCTCTCATTCCCATCCCCCTTACTCTCCTGTAGGGCAAGATAACCAATTTAGAGTGTATGTCATTCCTTCCCTAAGCCAAATTCAATGAGAGTAAGGTTGATGCATTTCCTTTTGCCTTCCTGTTCTTCCCCTCCATTGTAACAGTTATCCCTTTCCTCTTCTGTATGAGATGATTAACCCCCTTCCATCTCTCCCTGTCTTCTCTCATTCTATTCCTCTCCCTCCTCTCAATTTCACCTTTTAAAATATAGTCCCTTCCTATTCAATTGATCCTGTGCCCTCTATGTACACATATATACATACACTCAGATACGTATTCATACACATATATACCCTCCTATATAGACATATTTGTATGTATATATGTATATATATATATACATACATACATTTATATTCCCTTCACCTATCCTCATACTGAGAAAGGTGTCATAAGTTACAATTATTGTTTTTCCATGTTGGCATGTGAATAGTTCATCTTTGATAAGTTCCTTATGATTTTTTCATGTTTACCTTCTCATGCTTCTTGTATTTGAATGTCAAATTTTCTATTCAGTTATGGTTTTTTCATCAAGAATGCTTGAAAGTCCTCCACCTCATTGAATGACCATATTTCCCCCTGAAACATTATACTCAATTTTGCTGGGTAGGTGATTCTTAGTTTTAATCCTAGCTCCCTTGATCTCTGGAATATCATATTCCAGGCCCTTCGATCCCTTAATGTAGAAGCTGCTAGATCCTGGATTATCCTGATTGTGTTTCCACAGTATGCAAATTATTTCTTCTTGGTAGCTTGTAATATTTTCTCCTTGATCTGGGAACTCTGGAAC
>JAQQSV010005041.1:0-14657 GCA_028646515.1 Pseudochirops corinnae | reverse complement strand
TCGAGCTGACTTTAGTGGGAAGTATCTGTGTGCGTTTTTGAAGTTCTAGGTTGGTCCAGAGTCCTATTCCATGGGTATTTGGGGGTGGCTATGTGAGAGCTGCGATATATTGCTGCTGCTACGCCGCCATCTTGGCTCCGCCGCCCCACACAGATTTTTTAAACCAGCATTTGTCACACCTCTAGGGTATAGTCACTAACTTTCCTCATAAGTGCATAGGCTTACAAAGCTTGACACCTGAAAAGCTTTATATAAAAATTAAGGGTGGGGGTGGCTAGGTGGTGCAATGAATAGAGCACCGGCCCTGTAGTCAGGAGAACCTGAGTTCAAATCCAGCCTCAGACATTTAACACTAATTAGTCATGTGACCTTGGGCAAATCATTTCACCCTAATTGCCCTGCCCTCCCCCCTCCAAAAAGCAAAAAAAAAAAAAAAATTAAGGGAGAAAAACAGGACTTATATCAAAGCTCATAGAAAATAATTTTATCTACTAGGGAACCATTCGTGCTCCAGAAGCTCATGCCATTTCAATCACTGATCATAAAGCTGTGAGTAGTATTTCAACAAATGACAGCATATCTTTATCTATTATTACAGCACATTTATAACTCAGATATTGTACCCCAAGACCCAAGTGCTTTAGTTTCTAAATTCTTTTGTCTTGTGTTTCTTGGCTCTAAACACAAAGTCTGCCAGTGTCTAGGGGAACCATATTATTTTGTACTTTACAAATAAATTTTTGTCCCTAATTCTTCTTTGGACTCATGGTGGTTTATTGCAGCTTCTCTTCCCCATTACCTGGGTGTAGAGTATTCAGGGAAGACAAATTGTTCTTATCTGCCCACTCCTCTGAGGGGAAATCCCTTAACTCTTAACTCATTCATGGGTTTGAGACCATCCTGAACCATGACTTTTTTGTTGCCACTGGACTCTGATGACTCTGGGAGACAGAGTAAGGCTGATGACTTTGAGTTCTGTCTCTCTTAAATCTTAAATCCAATTTATACATGAGTCAAAAGACATCACTCAAAGTTTTATAATGGCATGCTTGCATGGGTTCTGGATAATGGACAATGCTTTTCTGTTTTCCCAGTCACCAATGGAGTAAAGTAGGACTGTGTACATGCTCTGATGCTTTTTAGCAAGGTGTTTTCAATGATGTTGTCAGACACCTTCAGTGAGGATGAAAACAGTATCAAGGTCAGCTACCACGTTGATGGTAAATTATTTAATTTGAAGTCTATAAGTCAAGACTAAAGTAGAGGAAGAGTTGTTATGTGACTTACTTTTTGTTTGAAGTTGATTGTGTACTCAGTGTAGCTTCTGAGATTGAGATGCAATAGGGTATAGATTGATTCTCTGTTGCTTATGCTAATTTTGGCCTGACAATTAACACCAAGAAAAGCGAGGTTCACCAGCAACCAGCACCATATCATTCATCCATGGAGCCATTGATTACAGCAAATGGAGAAATTTTGAATGCTGTGGACAAGTTATTTTGGCAGTATGCTTTCTAGGGATGTAGACATTGATGTATGCATTGCCAGAGCTAACTCAGTGTTTGGAGGGCTCCGAAGAAAAATGTTGGAGAGAAGAGAGAAGACGTATTAGGCTGCCTACCAAACTGAAGGTCTGCAGAGCCTTTGTGCTGATTTAATTGTTGTATGCTTGTGAAACCTGGACAGTCTACCAATGCCATCCCAGGAAACTGAATTGCTTAGGAGGTTTCTGAAGATCATCTGACAAGACAAGATACTGGACACTGACGTCTTTTCTTGAGCTGAACTGCCAAGCATTCAAACTCTACTACAGAGAGTGTAACTCTGATGTGCTGGTCACATTGTTCAAATGCCAAAAGTATGTTTGCCTAAAAAACTATTTTACAGTGAACTCACACAAGGCAAGCACTCACATGAAGGTCAAAATAATAGATACAAGAACACTCTCAAAATCTCTCTATAGAACTTTGGAATTCATTGTTAGATGTGGGAGACCCTGGCACAGGACTGCTCAGCATGGTCTGCCCACATTAAAGAAGGAACGGTACTCTATGAGCAAAGCAGAATAGTAGTAGCTTAAAAGAAATGTGAGGTGCAAAAATTTAGAGATATCTCTACTCCAAATGCTCATGTGAACTATTTGTGCCCCTACTAGTAGTAGAGTGTTCTGAGCTCATATTGATCTGGTCAGTCACAGCTGGACACATTGTACCTTGACATGGAGATGTCATTTTGGTCTTCTTTGATCATGAAGGACCACAACCAACCAGTCTGGACAATGTGTCTACCACTTAAAACTTCATTTTCTACTGAGTGTGGGGAGTCAGAAAAAAAATCCTCCTCTCTCCATAATTACTTTTGGCTCCCTAAATTTCATATTGGGCTGCTGGGAGCAGTTATTCAAATGATTTGGGGCTATTTCCCCAAACATATACAAAATGGGAAGGGGAAGCCACTCACATGACAACAATTATAATCCTTCCTTTAAGTCACATCCTTCAGAGTTTTCTTACTTCTTCTATCTGAGGTTGTCACTGCCATCATATGTATGACACATTGACACAAACGGTCATTTGACTAAACATGCCAAACAGATCATTACTTTGGTGCCACCTACATTACCATAATTCTCATCTACTTTATCCTACTTCCTTGTTTTGTTTTGGCTTCCTTTATTTCTTAAGTCTATCCAAATTTCCTTGCCTCCAGCTACTGTCTTCTGGAAAATTATTTGAATTTGTAGTAGAACAGGCCTAGTTCAGGCCAACTGGAACAAAATGAGGCACTTGGGAAATATTTAGGAGTTTGTGAAAGGTAGTTATTTAGCCATAGCATGGAAAGGATATTCAACAACCTTGATTCAGTTGAACAGTTTCTTTGCTTCTATATTGTCCATGATTACCTGTAGTCAGAAGCCTGAGGAAGCAGCCTCCTTCCAGAGACCATGAGGCTTTTTGTACTCAGGTGACTGGAAAACTATATCAAATGCTCAGCCTTAGTCCACTGAGCCCATTAAGTCATGAAGAAAATGTCAATGTCTTTTAGAGAAAAAACAGTTTGAGAAGAGGGCTTTAGGAAAAGTTAGCCCAGGCTATATGGCAAGTTCCAAGAAATGTTGCATTCAGCAAATATTTGTTGAATTTAATTTCTGTTTTTTAACCTAAGGTATGTAAGTATCTAAGACTGCTTTCAACATGGGTACCAGAATTTAACGTTCACCTTTGCTCCCATTTCATAGTTTCTTTGTTGAGTACCTGCAGCATACATGAATTCTCACAAAAATGTGTCTTTGTCCTTCAGGAACTCTGTCCCTGGTACTTTTTAATGTCCTCAATGGGTGTCAAAACACCTTGCTTCATATAATTATTTTTGTCTATTAGTCATGTGTTAGGATAGCTAGGTGGTACAGTGGGTAGAGGGCTTTTCCACTAGTCAGGACCACCAAAGTTCAACTCCTGCCTCAGACACTCACTAGGCAACTCACTTAACCTCTCATAGGGTCATTTTCCTCACCTGTAGAATGCAGATGATAATACCACCTACCTCCCACAGTAGGTACTATTGTTTGAACCCTATTGTGAGTATCCAATGAAATATCATGTGTAAAGTGCTTTGCAAGCTATATAAATGCTAGCTATCATCATCACACTAGCTATTATCATATATTGTTAAACTATAAATCAACGAACATGTACTAAATGCCTATAATATCAATAGCACTCATTCTTTGTGTTGCAATTAAAAATGTTTTCTAATTAACATTCCTTTTATTATTCTTAGTGTTCTTATGTAGAGTTAAGTCAGCTTCCATTTTATAGATAAAAAAAGCTGATATGCTTCGAAGTTAAAGATCATACAATTTGTCAAGATCAGCCATAAATTGTAAAAACATAAACAAAAAATAAAGAGGATGTTAGGGGTGGGGCAAGAGAACAATCAAGCAAATATTAGGACTACTATTTGGAGTTGACAGGATATTAATGTTGAAATCTATTCTATTCATATTCTGGTTGTTTTCATTACCAAAGAGAATGGTTTTCAGAATGGAAAGAGATCAACAAGAATTAAGGAATTTATAAGTAAAATAAGTTAGGAGATGGAAGAAAATGTCTAACTATTTTTAATGAGTTCCAGTAACTAGGCCAAGACAAACTAAGGCCAAGAAAACTCAAATTACTGAAAAATTTGTGGATGTGATATTTCATTTTGTTGGTGACCTTTTAAGATTCATGGTAAATAAGAAATTGGACATAGCCAAACAATGTTCTTATTTGAAAAAAAGAGGCAGAATACAAACATGCCACAGTGAAAAGGGTATAATTTAACTAAGGCCAAGACAAATTAGGCATTGGTACGGATAAGTGTAGGAAACAATTTGGCCTCTTAAATAGATTCCTTATAAAATAATTAATAATTAAGGAATGTTTCATGAGTTTTTAGAAAAGAAAGTCATGTATATTGTGAAAGGGCATGCGCTTATTACAAATGGGTCATTCCAGACTAACTCATTTCCAATTTTTGACAGCATTACTAGACTAGTAGGTCAGAAGAATATCAGACATGGTATCTCAGGATATTCAGCAAGACATTTAACAAAATCTGATGTTAAATCCTTTTGGACAAGATACAAAATGTGGAATAGATAATAGTATAGTAGGTGAATTGGAAATGGGTTGACTGACTGGACTTCAAGAACATTGATTAATAGATATTAACCTGTAGTAGGGTTTCTAATGTAGTGGTCCAGGACTGTCTCCCTGACACTATTTTGCTCAATATCCAATTGGTTGGATAAGACATAGATGACATGTTTATCACATTTGCAGGGGATAGAAAGTTGGAAGGAATAGCTTAATATATTGAATAAAGTCAGTATCCAAAAAGATTTTGCTAGAATAATGGGTCGAATCTCAACACTTAGATTAAAATGACCAACTTCATTAGTACGAGTTAAGGAAGACATGGTGGAGATCAGTTCTCATGAAAAAAGACATAGGACTTTTAGAGTCAATTGGGGTAGCTCGGTAGAGCAATGGATAGAGTGCTGGGCCTGGAGTCAGGAAGATTTATCTTTGTGAGTTCAAATCTGGCCTAAGATATTTGCTTGCTATGTGACCATGGACAAGCCACTTAACCCTGCTTGCTTCAGTTTCCTCACTTTTAAAATGAGCTGAAGAAGGAAACAGCAAAACCATTCCATTATGTCTGTCAAGAAAACTCCAAATGGGGTCACAAAGAGTTGGACACAACTAAAGTGAATGGACAACAACACAGGTCAATTTGAGATAGAAGTATGATATGAAAGCCAAAAAAAGCTAATGCATTCTCTGGCTTCATTAATAGAAGAATGGAAGTGAGAGTTGTGCTATTCCTTGCCCTGTTCAGGCTATTCTTGGAATACTGTGTATAGTTTTGGGTGCCACAGTTTATAAGGGACAAGCTGGATGCTTGTCAAGAAGGGAGTGATCAGAATGTTGAGTTCTTCAATCCATTCCATACCCAGACTGCTGCAAAGATCTTAGGATAGTTAGCCCAGAAAAAAGAAAACTCAGAGAACATCATAGCTGTCTTCAAATATTTGAATGGCTGCTATGTGGAAGAGAAATTAGATTCGTTCAGGTTGGCCCAGGATTATTCCAGGAAGAACCTGGAATAATCAATAGAAGTTATGAGAAGGCAGATTTTCACTAAGTATAAGGAAAATTATCCTAACATTTAGGATTAATCAATTTTTTAAAAAGTACATGGTGCCCTAAAAGTCTTAGTGAAGTTCTAATAACTTCAAAAACATAAATGCTAAAACTCCCAAAAACATTTGAAAGGTTAATTATTTAAAATTTAAAAATATCTATGTTTTTGTTAAAATGCAATATAACTATCTTCTTCTGCTATATACTTCTCCAGGCAATTTTCAAACTTTGTAAAACTTTCACCAGTCCCTGCTCAATGACTAGCATTAAAGTCATCCAAAGAATGAGATTTTGATGCATTCATGACATTTAGATGTGACCTCATAAGAAAAGGTCTAATAGACATAGATCAGATGACTCAAGTGGCCAGGCATAAAGACCCCCTCTACAGACCCATTGGTGTCACCCAGAAAACCGTCATGCACTCAATGAATAATGACAAGTTGCTTGTCTTGTTAAAATTCAAATTCTTAAAACTAAAAAAGTCTAAAAGAAATTGAAATACACTTTCAGTTTTTTTTTTATGATGGAACCATTTCAATTTCTGAAGCTATGGAAGCTTTAAATTTCACAAAGAATTTTGGGACATGTGTAGCTTGCCCTAAAATATGTGGCAGAGTTGTTTGTCACTGGGTTTCCAGAACATATATTTAAGATTTTATAAACGAGATTAACATCTTGGGCAGGGCACATACTGTATAACCTCTGCTGGCTCTTACAGCTCTAAGGGCATGATTTCAACAGTCTGTAATTTCCACTAGACAATTTTGCTTCTATACTTTATTTGCAAATAAATTACTTGATTACGCATAATGTCTATGCAAGCCTAAATCACTTTTTTAAAATGTGCTTTTCTTTAATGTGCCAAGAATGAAAGGATATGATTTTAGGATAGATTCATCACCTGATTTTCAGAGCTTTCAAGAGTTTGAATATCAAAGCATTTGTTTGTTTATATATGCGGAAAAGTGAATGCTGCAAAAAAAAAAAAAAGAGACCAAAGAAACCTTCTGAAAAGGTTTTGGCATGTTTTATGGATAAAATAATTTTGTGGATCTTTCAGTGTTTGTGTATAGAGTAAATAATGAGATAAATGAGCTTAAGAAGTTAGAAATTATAAGCTACATATCTGGTGCTCTATCAGCCACCTGTGTTGCCAAAGAGATTCCCACCCCCGCCCCCATTCAATCTGTATAAGTTGTCTCCTGTAATTTAGTCATGATGGAAAAGGAGGAAAAGCATGAGAAGTGACTATGAATTAAGGAAACATTTAAAAGCCAACATACCAGAGCTTATATATCCAAATAATAAGAATTCACATTTCTACATCACTTTCAGGGATATTGAAACTGAGGCTGAGAGAGATTAAAGGACTATCCCAGGCTAACACAAAGTTTAAGTGTCAAACCTGGATCTCATGGCACCAAATACAATGTTCTTTGCATTCATTACCCCTTGTTACCACTCATGAAAGCCTTCCCAGTAATACTAATTGACATTTACATAGTATGGTTTATTCACATTATCTCAGTTGGACCTCATGACAATCCATGTTAAACACAACAGGCCTATTTTTTTCCCGTTTTATAGATGAAAAAACAGGTTCAAACAAGTTGAATGATTTGCATATAACCACACAGCAAGTGTAACAGGTGGAGATTTGAATCCAAATCTCCATGATTTCATGTCAAATTCTCTCTACTATATGCTAATCTGCCTGTCAAGTAGTTGTTTTGCCAGGTTAAGCATTAATTATAAGGATTCTGCCCTTGCTGAAAATATTTCTGGAAATTCTCTTTTCAAATTGATTTTGGAGCCAGCTCATAAGCTGCTTTGGAAAATTCTGATTATTGAATTACATTTTATTTTTAATGAAAAACCACTTAGCATGTTCATGCATCTTCTTTACTAAATTGGGATGCAAATAATGTTTACATGTTTCCAAAGATTAAATGCTCCCATGATCTGTGCTCTTCAGCTAGTGACAAGAACCAAACTTGGCCTTTGAGGGTCCTATTTGGTTGTTTGTGGAGTGGCACCCTTTGACCTTGGGTTTTGTACAGAGCTGTGCTAATGGCCCTTAATAATGCTTAATGAATGTTGGTTTTAGTTGTCAATCAAGTCATATCCTCTGTAGTTTTTGCCAGCTGACACATGATTTTATTCCGCAGGCTATGGCTTTCTCTCTAGTTTGCATAGAATCTCAGGCCTTTATTGGAGATTTCCATGTGTACCATAACAATGACAAAAATCCCAAGCTCTAGGAAATGACAGATATTTTCTCTGCCTCAGTAATGCTTTTCCCCTTTTCTGTTTATTTTGTTTTTAATGAAATTAAATGAATGTGCAAATAAGGTGAAGTGATCTCATTGAATGTTTGTCCTTGTTTTCACTGCAACTGTTTAAAGAAGATAAACATATTCATTTTCTGGTAATATTAGAAAATTGGGTCAAGTAGAAAGAGTACCTGCAGATGAGCAAAATATTTAGTGAAATTTTTGACCTTAAAAATGAATTAAAAAAACATGGAAAGTATGGTAAAACCCACTTCCATGTCATGGTTTAGCCATATATTTTTTGATCCAATTTTGATTTCATGTGGCTATATTTTGATTCAATTCAACATTTATTATAATGACATATTTGTCTTATCACATTAACTGTTTATTGAATTGAATTATGTTCCAGGTTATAGAATGTAATGTCAGATGAGGAGATTGGACTTGCTCATGACTAAAATCTCCTTAGCTCTAAATCCTATTGTCCTGAGTATGGCATATCCATGACAAGCTAAGTTATAATAGGACTTGATGGATAATGTAGTGAAGATGCTGATTTATCATGGTATTTTATGGGAAGTATAAAGAATACCTAGATCCATTTAGTTTCCTTCTGGTTTATAGCACTTTACACATAGTAAGTACTTAAACGACATTTGTTAAATTGAATAGCATTGAATCATGAACAAAAGGAGAGTCCAAGGACTAATGTCAACAATAGCTCAACACTTCAAAGGATCTGCCATCTCAACTATGAAAATATTCCCTTGAATTGTGCAGATTGCAGCTTATCTATGACTGCTCATCCTATATGACTGTTGTCCACTTTCTCCCATAATCCTCCTCTGAGGATTTACCTAATGCACTGCAGGTTTTACTAGAGGGTTTTTTGTTTTGTTTTTGTATTCACATTTTATAGAAAAAAAAATGCAGCAATCAGGCTGTGCAGTAGACATCCTTTATTGTATGAATGGCCCAACTTTTGCTATCAGAAATTTTTTGGATAATATATTTTGAGCCATTTCTTGTGCATATGGCATCATTGGCAATATGTTGCAGGCTGCTAATACCTATCATGCTTCCTAGCCACTCCTAAGTTGGAGTTACCTGCCACTTGGAGTCTTCAGAGATTTGGTATTCCATGAATCAAGATTTTATGTAACGTGAAACTAAATATAAATAATAATGACAATGACAATAACACATTTGGGTAGTGTTTTGACAAAGATTAATTTGATCTTCTTGAGGTAAGAAGACAGGTATGACCACGCCGATTCCATAGACAAGGAAACTGGGAAATAGAAAAGTGACTTGCTCAAGGTAAAAAAAAACCCAGTAAGTTAATGATGGAGCTGGTTTCAAAAACGAAATCTTGTAGATTCCTAGTATTCTCACTTGTGGCAAACATATTGGCACCTCCGTAGAGCATGTAAAGTTTGCTCATAGGCATAATGATAAATGGTTCAAAGTTAATTTGTATTCAAAATTCAAGATATAGCACTGGCTGCTTTTATTTATTAATACGAAACTGAATCTATGTTATGTACAGCTTGCTTTTTCAAAGAATAGAATACATTCAACATATTGGTTTTAAAGCTGTCCTGCTTGTCTATGTCTCCCACTAAACTTCTTTCTGTTTTCTTCTTTGAATTTTTAACTACTTCATTGACATTCTTTCTTTGCTTCTCTTTTGTGGCATGACTATTGCTGGTTGTTTTTTCCTTTCCCCAATTCTTCCTCCACACCATGCATACAAAAATACCTACCTCTTGCATTAAGCTTTGTTAAGGAAAGGAAACCTTTCAGTTGACCTTATATGAAAACAAATGTCTACATCTGCATCTCTAGTTTACATCAACAGAATCATGCTTCATCATCTCTTTTGGAGACATGGTTAGTTTGACTGTTATTCATTGAAGAAATCAACATGACTATTTGGGTTCTATTCTCAGAGAATATATAGTTCAACTCCCTCATTACATTAGTTTTCACATCTATAGATTGGGTATAGTAATTCAAAATTCATGTCTCTATGGTACTGGCAGCAGGGTAGTAATTGTTTTGCTTTTGATAATTTTGGTAGCATTGATTGATGCTCTCAGTATTAATTCCTCCTCTGGGTCAAGTAATAGTTTTGTGCTCTTGTTATTAAATTGTTTTAGACTGCTTCCCAGTAGTAAATTGAGATATAAGCATTTTTGGCTGTGGTATTTATTTTATTAGTTGGGATTTTTAGGAATATTTGCAGTTGGAAGCATGGAAATCCAACAGGGATGGCATAATCCCGAGTGATTCTGAATAATAGCCAAGGGGTATTGGTTTCAATTTTCAATTCTAATTAATTTTGAACCATTTGTGCTTGTATATATTGAAATATTTCTCAGGTCTTACAGTAAGGAGATCATTGCTTGTTGCAAACTCTTCTTCTGTGTTCAGAAGGATCTTTGTGAGGTTACAAGACAAAAATGAACCAAAAGAGAGCATGGCTGTGTCTCAATCTTGCCTTAGTCCTACTCCTTAGCATAATTGTTCTCTACTTTGCCTTAGCATGATGGATGTTTTCTTGGCTGGACTGAAGATGAGATCTTGTTAGAGAGAATTGTGGCTTTTGAAAGTTATTACTAAGAGATTTGGAATTTTTATTAGGAATTTCAGAAAGCTCAAGGCTTTTGCATAATGTATGATTCATAGTGAAGGTCTGAACTATTTTCAATTAAATTTAATATATACTTTTAAAATATCTACTTTGGACAAAGCACTGTGCTTGGTGAAGCAGGGTATAAACAGCTAAAGAAGACATAATGAATGGCTTCAAAGACACTATTGTCAAATGAAGAAGGGAGAGATGTTGACTTTTTAATGATATAATGTCAAGGTCATGAGATCTCCATTAATCTACCTTAAACAGATTTTTTTAAAATAATGTAATAGTATAGAATGAAGTTGGGCATGTCCTGGGGCAGGACCATTTCCTATATTGCATTATCCATCTCACTCGGGTTAACGTTAACTAGTACTGTTTAATGGACATATCTTAGGGTGAAAGATTCAGTGAATAAGCCAGTCTATTTGGAGTCTTTTGAAGATAATAAGTGGAAGAGATAGCTATTGGAATAGCTATATCCATATAACTATATCCATAGAACAATTATCTTGCCTTTATTATTCACTTGGTCAAGCACAAGAAAGAAATATGACATGGAGTCTGAATTAGGTCTTGAACTATTCCACAAGGATGTCAAACTAGTGGTCAAATATAGGTCCAAAATAAGTAAGGAAATACCTTCTACCATTATCTGTGTGTTGAGTGTTAAGGAGAATGAAAATTTACCTTTGAAGGCTGGATGAACATATTACAAACCCCAAGGAGAAACTGTATTTAGTAATTTATTAATTAAGTTGAGCAGATAATTTGTTTTTGCTGTTGCTACTTTTATTCAAAGTTTCTAAATTCATACATGATGATTACAAAATGTAATGAATTACCATGAAAATATGACAGCTCAGAGTGCTACTCTAGGAAATTTACTAACTATATATATATATGTTAAAGAGTAGTGGGTGAGGTAACAGAGGAAGAAAAAGAATGAGTAAGTTTCTTCTTAAAAGATTGTTTAGAGTCTTAGGATTTAGATCTGGTAGAAATCATATAAATCTTGATGTTCAATTCCCTTAATTCACCAATGAGGAAACAAGTCCAAAGAGGTTTAATGACTTAATTAAGGTTACAGAGTAAATAGCATGAATTGGATTTGAGTAGTGCAATCTTTATTTTTAGGCTGGGTTGAGCTAAAGAAGTTTATTTTTTATTTCATTGGGAATTCTCTAGTAAAGGCTCTATACCTTCCCCTGTTTTCACCAGCATCACTTTGCCATGTCTGTGTACCAACAATTACATGTTTCAGAATCCATCTGTCCAACTCCATAAAGTTTGAGGAAAGAATGATGACCAATCAGCTGACTAAGCATAGTCACAGAAAGAGCTATCTAGCTTTCATTTATACGTAGATATGACAAGGATAATTAAGAAGGATGTAGAATGGCCAGATGATTAGAATACAAGGCCATAAATCATGGCATAAGTGCAAGCAGCCAGAAATAAATGGTAATTTTAAAAAGTATATTCACTAGCTGGGTTATGTCTCAAAGGAGAAATTATTAACTACAGTTCAATACCATTTCACCAGTATAGAATTATCTATTGAAAATGGTTCTGCCACAGTCTCTTGCATGAATTGAGTCATCTGTGCACAGCATGTGTGGTATCTCAATGACTTTAAACTAGGGCAGTTATACACATAGCTGATAATCAAGTCAAGAAGCTTTTTTCCAACTGTGAACCTCCCAGGGACACAGGCAGGGGAAAATTTGCACGTTTCAGCCACAATGAACTGTGCTATTTGTTCCCTTGAAACCTGAGCCATTTTTGTTTTTCCATAGAGGAAATATGCAAAAGTCATCTCCCAATCCTCCACCTTCCCTCAGTTCATTAGCTTGAACAAACTAAGTTCTCTCTGCAGTGTAATTGATTGGAGATCCATGGACTCCTTGGAGTTAGCATTCTCTGTATACACAGATAACTTTAATACGATTAGCTTAGTCATTCTCCCATGGCCTTTAATGATGACAATACACCAAATGCTTCAATTAACATACTTGTCACACTTGACTTTGCACAACTTGCATATGTTTAATTTTTGCAATGTTCTCAGCATGAAAAATGAAAGTAGATTGATCTGTTTGGATGTTTCATTTTTTTTTCAAGTTAAATTCCTTACCTGTTTTTTATTCCCTGATGCCAAAATGTTGCAGTTGTGTTCAGTTCTTCAAGAGAACTGTGTTAATCTATAGAAACTTGTTTTTATCAGAGGAAAAAATGATAATGAAACTGTGAAACATAAATATCCTGTTAAAATGTGACGATATTTCAAGCAGATATGTCATAAAATCACAAAAGCAAAAAAGGAAAGGAACTTGTGGGTCATCTAAACCTTTCCTTATTTTTGAAATGTTGTATTGTAATAGAAATAAAATACATTGTTAGATAAATGATGAGAGAGGGGAAGAGAGAGAGAGAAAGGGGAGAGAGAGAGAGAGAGAGAGAGAGAGAGAGAGAGAGAGAGAGAGAGAGAGAGATGAAAGAGACAGGTGGGGAAAGAGGTTAAGATGTGTGATTTCACTGATAACAGAAATTTCTGATGGGGAAGCCCCTATCCCATGAAGACTGGCAACTAGTCTGTAACACATAGTCTAAGAGAGTTCCCTGAAGATCTGAAAAATTAAGTGACTTGCCCATGGTCTCACAACTAGTATGTGTTGGAGTAGAACTTGACCAGGTCTTTCTGACTTCCCTATGCTTCTTCTATACCAGGGGTAGGGAACCTGTGGCCTTGAGGCCACAGGTGGCCTTCTAGGTACCTACATGTGGTCTTTTGATTGAGTCCAAGTTTTACAGAACAAATCCTTTCATTAAGGGGATTTTTCTGTGAAGTTTGTATTCAGTCGAAGGGCTGCACTTGAGGAACTAGAGGGCCATAGGTTCCCCACCCCTGTGTACATTACATCATGCTGCCTCTATGAAATATTACAATCCAATAAAGTCTAGAAAGGAATAGGAATACAGAGGAAGATCCCAGCTTTGCTATAGAGTAGAAAAGATTTATTGTGACATAACTTTTGTTCAAGGTTTGAGTGTTGTATTCTGAGACTCAAATTATAAAGCCCCAAAATGAGGCTTGCTAGGCTAATCATCAACTGAAATGGTTAACTTGGAGTCAAAGTCAATTAGTCCTTTTTTCCTTTTTCCTAGATTGATCTACAGTGATGTATAATGTAATGAATTGGGAATGGCCACTTCTGTTTCACTCTAAAGATTAGGGATGTTTAAGGCTAAGTGTGACATACTAGAATAGGTTATTAGAAATGGATATGATCTGAGGTGGCCATGAGAAATGAATGTAATCATAGGGCAAGTATAGATTGTTAGATCAATGGAGAGAGAGAGAGAGAGAGAGAGAGAGAGAGAGAGAGAGAGAGAGAGAAATGAAGAGACAGATGAGGGAAAGTGGTTAATAGTGAAAACAGGTGGGAAGGGGATACCTATTGGTACCAGTTTTCAAATGGTACTATACAAAGCAACGATCATAAACGATTTAGTATTGATTAAAATATAGAAATGTCATTTGGTGAAACAGATTAGGTACACAAAGAAGCAAACACAGTAACATAGTGTTCAACGAACTCAAAGACCCTAGTTACTAGGGGAAAGACTCACTATTTGGCAAAATCTCTTGGGAAAATAGAATAGCAGTCTGACAAGAATTAGCTTTAGATCAACACCTCACACCATAAACTAACATGGCTCTCAATGGATATGAAGTCACATCCTAAACAAATTAGAGGAGCAAGCCACCATTAGCATCTATGAATAGAGGGAAAATTCGTGACTAAACAAATGACAGAGAAAACCACATATGCTAAAACAGACAAATTTTATTCTATAAAATTTAAATGTTTCTTCACAAACAAATCCAATAAAGTTAGAATGGAAACACAACTGAGAAAAACCTTTGAAGCAAAGTCTCAAGTCTATGGGACTGAGAGTCATTATCCAACAAATAAATAGTGAAAGGATATGAACGTGTACTTTTTAAATGAAGGAAAGAAGGAAGGAAGGAAGGAAAGAAAG
>JAQQSV010005040.1:0-14657 GCA_028646515.1 Pseudochirops corinnae | reverse complement strand
GAGGGCGGGAAGCTACAATGCGGAGGCGGGTACAAAACCTCCGCCTTTTGCTTCTCCGTTCTGGAGACCTTTCGGCCGGATGCTTATCTCCCTCTTTCACAATCCCCCCTCCCGCAGCTGGTGGTAATCCCTCACCTGAGAGCTTTCTCTGCACCTCCCTCTCGGCCGCCCCCGGGGCACAGTCGAGGCTTCAGGCCAGGCTGGTTTCGGTTCGCAGTGCTGATATGGTTCCTCGTAGCTGAGCTGACTTTAGTGGGAAGTATCTTTGTGTGTTTTTGAAGTTCTAGGATTGGTCCAGAGTCCTATTCCATGGGTATTTTGGGGTGGCTATGTGAGAGCTGCGATATATTGCTGCTGCTACGCTGCCATCTTGGCTCCGCCCCCCTAACTGTTCTATTTGTGATAAGAAGAACTAGAAATAAATTCTATTTCCCCAAACTGGGGAATAACAAGAAAAATTTTGTTATAATAACATAATAGTACATTATGGTGCCATGTAACAATATAAAGAATGCAAGGAAATATGCAAAAACCTAAATGAAGTGATGCCAACTAGGCAAGGACAGAAAAACCAGAGCTGCATATATACTAACATCAATGAAAGAAGAGGAAAAGGTAAGGAAGCCAGAGGTAAAAGAAATCTAGACAGATTTGAGAGCAGACACATGAGAAAGCACTTTTTTGTCACTGGTCAATACTTTCCCTCCTTAACTTGTTGAATGGTATGGAGTTAATGTAAAATTACTGTCGTCATTTCATATCTTTGAGTATTTGTTCTTACTGATTGCTATTGAAATTTCAGTAATAGTTACAGAAAAATAGTTTATGTTTTAATTTAGATTATGAACGTTTTTGGAAGAGGGGAGAGAGAAAGAGATAAAGAGAAAAAGAGAGGGAGAGAGAGAAGTAAAACTAATGAGTGAGGATCTTCAAAAATTATAATTTAAAAATGCATACTTGTATTAATTCTATTTTAAATTCTATCTTGTTAATGTGTGTGTGTGTGTGTGTGTATGTGTATGTGTGTGTGTGTATTTATAAGGCTATGATTTTCCCTGGAAACTACTTCAGCTATATCTCAGGAATTTCATCATGTTGTTTCATTAAATGATTTTCTTTTATAGAGCTATTAATTGTTTCTATGACTTCTTCTTTGACCCACTCATTATTTATGATTTAATTGTTAATTGTCCATTTGTTTCTGTATGTTTTCTTTGTGATCCCTTAGCCAATTACTATTTTTATTGTGTTATGATCAGTAAAGATGTATTAACTATTTATGTCTTTCTACTTTTGTCTGCAATATCTTTGTGCCACAATATACAATTAAATTTTTTAAAGTTTCATGTGGTGCTGAAATATATATATATATATATGTATATATATATACACATACATATTCTTTATCAGGCCCATGTAGAAGATGCCATAAGTCTTTTCATTCCAGTTTCATTTGGTCACTTCTATATTTTCACTTTTATTTATCTTCCTGTTAGAATTATCCAAAACTGAGAGAGTGATATTGAAGTCCCCTGTCACTTTTGTGTTACTGTCTCTTTCTTAATATTTTATTTATGAATTTGGATGCTAAGATATTAGGAACATAGACACTTATTATAGGTATTGTTTTATTGTCTGTGGTTCCTTTTAGTATAATGTAGTTTCCTTATTTATGCTTTTTAAAAAATTTTTGAATGTTTGTTTTTGCTTTGTCCAATACCATGATGACAACTCTCTCTTTTTTAAATCCCCTTGATGAATAGTAAAATTTTCTATCCCTTCAGTTTTATTCTGCATATTTCTTTGTTTATAGGAAGTTTCTTATAAGTAATAGATTGTAGGGCTTTGTTTTCTTCTCCAATTTATTATACTTCTATGTTTTATTGGATAGTTTAATCCATTCACATTAAAAGTTATGCCTTGTGTTTATATTTTCCTCCATCTGTCTCTAATATTTTTTCCAAGATATGATTTTTTCTTTCTTTTGTTGTAACTATAATTCCATGTTTCTTTAATTACTTTACCTTAATTGTTTTAAGGTAGTCCTGTTCCTATTGGCTATCTTGTCCTTACCCCTTTTGGTTTGTTATCCCTTTCACTTTTGGGGTTTTGCTTATTAGTTCCTTTTTTTCTTTTACTTTTATCTGGTTATGTAGTTCTTCCTCCCAGTTTTTCCTCTCCGTTAGTCAAGTAGATTCCTCTTTCTTCTCCTCCCCTTCAAATGGTCATATTGATCAGGTTTTTTTTTTTAAATTCATTTTTGTTCCCCTTTCCAAGAAGGTTTTCTTTTATTCTCTTCATGATTACTCCTTTCTTTTCTGCCTAGACTCTTATTCTCTGAATCATGTTTTTATAGTCATCTAGTTTCTTTCTTTTTTTAATTTAACCACTATATATATTGGAGTTTGCAGCCTTGTTTTTTTTTTTTCTTTTTGAGATGATCTATGAATCTTCTTAATTGGTATTTCATTTTGTTGTTGTTGTTCAGAAGTTTTGGGCATTTCTCTTCTATTATTTCCTGCACTGTAGTTATAAGGTTTTTTTGGTCCTGTCATTTTCTTCTGGGAGACTTATGATCCTTAGGAGATCTCTACACATTTTGTTTTCTAGATCAGTATGATTTGCTTGCATAATGAGGATATTTTCTTCTACTATTATTGCTTTATGCTTCTATTTTTCTGGATTTTCTTTCACTTCTGTATATTTGCATTTCTAATCTAATGGTCTTTATTTTGTTTCTTTGGTGAGACTTGCCATCGTAGAATCCAATTTTTCTCTTCCACCCATTACTTTTGCTGTGTACTCCATAAATTCTACTCCTGTAATTTTAGTATCTCCTTTGATTACTCAGGAACAATGTGTTGTAACTTAATTCCATGTTCTTCTCATATTCCATAGAATATGTCACTGTGTGTTTATTGGATCATTTTCCTTTGTTTTGCAGTTTGTTTAATTCATAGATATCCAAACTTGTTTACTAGATCTGGAGGTCATATTTCTTTCTATTGTTAATGTTTTCCCTTTTGATTTATCTGCTTTTGTTTAAGACCTTTGAGTTTTCTCCTTCCTAAGATATTTGGCAGTTTGTCTTCTTTTGACTCTCTACTTGCCTCATCTCTGACAATGATGTTTTCCTTAGGGGCTGTATTACAAAGCTCCTTAGTCTCTTCTCACACTGGACAATTCACAACTCAGTAGCCTGAGTCTTTACCCCAAGTAGTTTTTTTGTGGAGAGAACTGACTCCAGCTGTATGCTGAGCTCTTTCCTTCTAGCTTGGTGGAATGCTGCATACCTCTCTCCTCCATGGTGTCTAAACTGTGTTTCATATATCCTATCTAATTATCCACTATGGCTTGCCACCAGGAGCATCTCACCACCTGTTGTACCTGCTTTGGGTGTATACTCTGCCAGTTCCACCTATTGTTGTCCCATTGAGAAAAAGAATTAAATCAATTCTACCATGCTACTGGAAAGGATATGGCATTCTACACTATGGTTTTATTTAAAATCCCTGTGACTACTCATGCCAAAACTCACTTCCCTAAATGGATTGGAACCCTCCTATTAGAATATAAGCTCTTTGATGGCATGGGTTGTCCCAGACATATGCCTGGAACGTGGTAGACATTTAATAAGTACTGCTTCCTTTACTGACTTTGAAAATTGAGTTTGTCCCAAAGGAAAACAAGAGACTCAAGGTGGTTCTCCTTATAAATTCCATATTATAATATTCCTCACATTCCTCATTTAATAAATATTTTTTATACTGGATTATTTTGTTAATTTCCCTTGCCTTCTTGTTTGTCAGTTTCTCTCTTCTGACCTTTTCCCATCTATTTGTGCCTATTCTCTCTCTTTCTCTCTCTCTCTCCCTCTGTATCTCTCTCTCTGTCTCTCTGTCTCTCTCTCTCATCCATCTATCTACACACATAGATGTTTCCCCAATAGACTTCCCCTATGCAGACTTCTCCAGCAGACTTTGTTATCACTAAGGAATCAAATGAGGTAACTACCTCAATCCCTCTTTAACAGGGAATTTTCTGCTAAGGAGGTGTCAAATTCCAAGTCCCCACCCTACCCCCTGGGGTGGAGTGCAGCCTGAACCAGACTAAAATGCAATTTTAATGAGAAATTATTAACAAAACCAACAAAAACTACAATTCAAGGAATAATGTTAATTTGTTGTTTTCTAAGCCAATATGCCACTAAGAAGATCTTTAACTCCCCTGCCATACATTATAAAGCAACAAATCACTCTAAGTAAAACAAAGGTTCAGGGCCCTCTTAGGCTATCATCCTACCTCTCCAAACCAGATAGTTGGTACTTCTCCTAGGGCTCAGATTTAGCTTTCTGTGGCAAAATTTAGTCTTCATGGACACCAGGCTGGAAAGGAAAGGATTCTGGGGTCAGGTGGTGGAGGCTTGAGCCTGATTCTGACTTTACCACTTAATATACCCTGCTCTAGGGTAAGTCCCCTTATTTTTCTGGGCCTAAGATTCCTCACCTGTCAAATAAAGAGATTTAGATAAGATGATTTTTCAGGTTCTTTCCAGCTCTAGCTCTATGATTCTCTGATTGTTATCCTTCATAGTCTATTTACCAAACAAATCATTAAATGCTCCTCAATTGGGGGAAAATCCCACAAACATCCTGCCAGCTGCACAGCTCTGGGAAAGCAGTTTTCACTGCCAGGGAACCTGGCCGGATAAACGAGTTGGAAGTGGGCCAAAAAAAGGCCTGGCAATGATTAATACTGGACACGCCTTTCATCAAGCTCTGCAAACTTTCCTTGACCACAGACAGCCATAGTCAACAGGAAAACCTGCTAGCATTGTTTGAAAACTGGTGTACTGATAGGCAAAGGATGGAATTCCTCTAGAGTACAAGTTTCCTTTTAACAGTAGAAAAGAGCAACAGAAAAAGATTTAGAACAGGAAGGGACCTGATAGATCACCTAGTACAACTCCATTAATTTGGAGAAGGGGAAATGAAATAAAGGTCCAGAAATGGAAGGTGCCTTAGCCAAGGAAATAGACAGTACATCTAATATTTAAGCCTTGGTCCTCTCACTCCAAGGGAAACCCTTATGCCATTGCCCCACACTGATTCTATGTTACTCAGCAACAAATGGGAAAAGTTGCAGTGCCCAAGCTGGTTTGCCCAATCAGTCAATGCATACACACACACACATATATATGTATGTATGTGTGTGTATCTACATATCTATATCTATATTTATCTGTATCTCTCTCTCTATTCATGAAGTGGGAAAAGCCTCTATCAAGAACTCTTCTCAAATCCTACCTTCTGCAAGAGGCTTTGTTGGTATCAGTGACCTCTCCTGACCCTGCATTATTGCTTTCCCTCTGAGATCACCTCCCATTTTCACTGTATATATCTTGTATGTATTTAGATATTTACATATTAACTTCCCCATTAGTATAGTTCCTTGAGGGTATTGACTGTGTTTTTGCCTTTCTTTGTACCCCAAGTGCTTAATGCAGTGCTTGGTATATACTAAGTGCTTAATAAACGTTTGTTTTGACTGATTTTATAGTGTTCCTCACATAGGGAGCACTTAATAAATATTGCTTATACTGAGTTGTTTTGTTAATTTCCCTTACTTTCTTGCTTTGTCAGTTTCTCTCTTCTGACTTTTTCTCATCTATTTGTGCCTATTTTCTGTCTCTCCCTCCCTCCCCTCCTCCCCTCTTCCTTTCTCTCTCTCTCTCTTTCTCTCTCTGTCTCTCTGTCTCTCTTTCTCTCTCTCATTCTCATCTATCTACACACATAGCTGTTTCCCCTAATTTAAGAAAAAAGGATTAAAAAAAACACCTTGTTTTGACCCTTCCACATTGTTAAGCTACTCTATTATCTCCTCATTTTCTGACTTTTTTGAAAGAGTAGTCTACACCCAACGTTTCCATTTCCTTACCATGTTTTTCACTCATCAATCCTTTACAATCTGGCTATAGTCTCTGGTTTCTATGGAAACTGCTTTTTCAAAGGTCACCAATGAGCTCCTTTTCACTAAATTTAATGGCTTTTTTCTTTCTTTCTATTCCAGACCTCATCCTCTTTGAACTTTGTGTATCATTTGACACTGCTAACAATTCCCTTCTTCTGGACACTCTCACCTCCTTTGACTTATATGATATCATAATTTCTTGGTTCTCCCACCTTATTACCACTTACTACTCTTTCTTTTGTGTTGGCTCCTCTCCTTAGCTCCTTAAGAGGGCATTCCTCAAAGTTTTGCCCTCAGACTTCTTCCTTTTTGTTCCCATTCTCTCTCTCTCTCTCTCTCTCTCTCTCTCTCTCTCTCTCTCTCTCTCTCTCTCTCTCTCTCTTTCTCTCTCTCAAAGATAAGCCTTTGCACTCCCACAACTTCAATAATCACCTCTATATGGTTGACTCTCAAATTGTTTTCTTTAGCCACATATTCTTTCTTGAGTTCTAGATCATATGTCTAATTACCTACTAGTCACTCCTTGAATGAAGGCAATTCAAACTTAATGTGTCCGAAATTCAAATCATATCTCCACCAAAACCTTGTTACTTTCCCTGACCCTCTTATTCCTGTCACTTGTATCACCTATCCTCAAAACCTGAATATAATTTCTGACCTACTCATTTCCCTCAATTCCACAGAATATCTTTCACATTCACACCTCTTTTCCATTTCCACTATCATTACCATGGGCTAGTTTATTAGCTTTCTTCTGGATGATTGCAGTAACCTCCTCTGGAAAGAAGAAACTTTCCTGCTAATCTAGTTGTGGTTCATGGCATGAAGACTAGAAGGTCCCTGCCATGTAAGTTAATTTCTCCCCCTCCCCTCCAAAAAGCCCAGGCAACAATTCTTGAGACTTACTTGGTCCTTGGGACAAAGGCTCCAGTCATTGACATAGCTTCCTAATTGTCTGAGGAATAAAAGGCAAGTGCATTAGTACTCCGTATGATCGATAGATATCCAAGTAACATGAAAGTCAATACACCCTTCTGCCTGGGCATCCCATTGTGGAAAATCTGGAAGTTGAGAGAGATTTACCCAAGAGGATCAACATTTTAGCTTTGTTGAATATGCTTTTTGTGCTATTACTAAGTAAACTTCTTTTGCTCAATGTTATGTAGACTATAAATGTCTCATTTCATAGTAAACCTGAGCCTAAACCAGCAGAGTAGACTGAATCATGTGAGACACAGACCATCTCCATACCTATCTCTCTACCCTTAGTCTTTCTACCCTGTCTTCTATCTTTCATGGTACTTGCATATCAACTTTTCTTGTGTAGTCATCTGATCATTTCACTCCTCTGCTCAGACCTTCCTAATGGCACCATTATTGCCTACCATATCAAATCCAAACTCCTTAACTTGGCATTCAAAGACTATCTTTCCAGCTTTATCTCACACAATATTTCCCCATTATCCTTTGCTCTATTCAAACTAAACTACTTGTGGTTCTTTGTAAAAATCTTGCATTTTATTCCTTTTTTACTAATGTTCATCTATTGAAATCTCATGGATTCTTCAAAACTGCTGCAATGCCATCTCCTTCATGAAACTTTCCCTAAATGTCTTTATTCCTCTCCTCAGGTTAGAAATGACCTCATTATTCTCAGGACTCATATGATTCTTTGTACTTCTCTTTTGAATTTATCATAATATGTCATAATTATCTACATCCATGTTTCATTACCCCTACTAGATTATAAACTTCTCAAGGGCAGTGGCCATGTCTTACAGTATTTATCTTTGTATTACACCTCCCCAAAATTAAGGTCTAGAATAGTGCTTTGCATATATTGTGTTTACCAAATTTTTCTTGAATGAAGGAATGAATGCATTAAATAAGAGGAATGTAAAAACAATAAAAACATTAATGCTACATCAAAGTCCTCTGCTACCCTGCCCATCATACCTACCATACCCACAAAACCAGAGGCAATAAGAAAACCAGGGAAGTTTAAAGGACATAATTTAAGTAATTTAGATCACTTGAACTTTCTACTCTTATTTTCTGTTCACTATTCCCAGAAAATGGCAGCTAGGTGGTACAGTCAATAGAGTGCAAGGCCTGGGGTCAGGAAGACCTGATTTCAAATCTGGCCTCAGATACTTACTAGTTGTGTGACTCTGGGCAAGTCACTTAACTTTGTTTGCCTCAGTTTCTCATTTGTAAAATGATCTGGAGAAGAAAATGGCAAACTACTCCAGTGTCTTTGCCAAGGAAACCCCAAACGGAGTTACAAAGAGCTGGATGTGACCTAAAATGACTGAACAACAAAATTCCTGAAATCCATGTTTCTTAGGAGCATATCTTGATTTTCATTGGTCTAGTAGTAAGGAAGCAGTAAAAGAATGTGGAGATGGTAAGAGGGGATAATTGGCCTCATATGAATGAACCCATTACACATTTTTAATGACAATATCCCATATCTCCAGTAATTTTTTACAAACTGTTTTCCTTTTCACCAAAAGATCCTATAAGACAAGTAATGCAAATAATATTTTCTCCACTTTACAGATTAAAAAAGAGTCTCTAAGGCTCAGAGTGTTTATATGACTTGTTTGGGGTTGCATAGCTAAAAAAACTGCCTCCTGATTCCATTGCTTTTTCTACTGTTCACATGTTACCATCTTCAATAATTTTGTAAATCACATGGAATTTCCTTGGCCCAGGCATGTTAAAGTATCTATGATGTGAGTGTTTCAGGTGGTTGGGGAGAGTGGAGCATGTTGAGTTGAGGGGTAGAGCAGCAGGCAAATTACTTAGCCTAGATACTTGGCAGAAAGATTCTTTACCCTGTTCCCATTTCAGGTGTCTGCAGTAGAATAAGTGTGAAGGAACAATTACGTAGGCCTGAGGGTCAGTGTCTCACCTGTTCCTTGTATTAACAGCATGGGGAAAGTTCCTGTTGGTTGCATCCTGTGAATTCTTGGGGAGATCTAGAGAGACTGAGTTTATGTTGATAATTTTTATACACTTGGAAATGAGATACACTGTGCAAACAGTGCATTGCCACTGACATCCCATTCATAGGCCCCAACTGTATACACTAAATCAGTGCTTCTTAAATTGTGGATTGAGACCCCATATGGGGTTGCGAAAAATTTGGCAATGGTAAAAGGTTTCTGAATATACAACAACCAAACATTAATTCATAATCAAATGAGTAATAAATCTGTGGTGTTTCTGGCAGGGATTACCTATGTTGCATTGTGCAACTTCACTGCAGTCTTAATTCTGAACACAAAACATTCACACTTTGCACTGTACATGCCCTTAGGCCATGTAATGCCCATGAATATTGCTGAAATGTGAAAAGGGATCAAGAGTGGAAAAAGTTTAAGAAACCTTGGACTAAATGAATTAATGGAATTAGAACCACAATTTAGATCACTGGAGAACTTTTAGTAGCAAGGAAGTCATCGCGGTAAAAGTTACATTTTACTTAAGAAACTAAACTCCTTATCATAGCTCTTCCATATTGATAAAGTTGGAAGCTATTTAACAGTTTTTTCTTTAAAAATACTTTCTAAACCTTTTAAAGTGAATGTTAGGGAGCATTTTTCAGAAAACTACTAAAATGAACTTTTATATAAACATCAAACATCCTTATATACTTATGCTTCAGATCTCTAATGCATCCATGATCTCAATAATGTGGGTCCCCTCACCAGATGTATAGAAACAATCCATTCACAACTTCTGTGATTTTTGCCCAAATCTCAAGTCTTCGAAAGAGGAGCTATCCAAGGTGGTAATCAGCCTACTATGGATACCAACAGAACATTCAACCTTGTAACTTCCTTATCCTTTATGCTAGATCACCTCCTATTATATATCTATCATAATACTTCAATAATTCAATAATTTCACTGATATGGGTATCCTCATTGATGCTGATTGTTGCTTCTCTATGAGATAGGCTATTGTAATAGTATCCTAAAAAGTCTCCCTAGTTTTAGCTAGCCTCTCCTCTCTCAAATCAAAAGTAAGTCTTCCCAAGAAATAGATCTGACCTATCATTTTTCTGTATTAAAACCTTTGTTAGCTCTCTACTGCCTCTAGGATAAAATGAGTTCTCTTCCATCTTGCAGTTAAAGCCTCCTACATTCTGGTTCTAGCAGGAACCTGTGGCCTCAAGGCCACATGTGGTTCTCTAGGTCCTCAAGTGCAGCCCTTTGACTGAATCAAAACTGCATAGAACAAATCCCCTTAATAAAAGAATTTGTTCTATGAAACTTGGATTCAGTCAAAGCACCACATTTGAAGACCTAGAGGGCTTACTCCTGGAATCTAGCCTATCTTTCTTCATAATAATTTACCTTCCCATTCTAAATGATCCAGTCAGATTGAACTCTCATCTGTTTTCATCTCCTTCTTACTCAAATGAGCTGCCTATCTCTCCTCCCTCTTCTTGTACCCACAAATCAGGCTTTGTATATCATAGATTTAGAGCTGGAAGGTACCTTGTAGGTCATCTAGTCCAGCTCCCTCATTTAAGTGATGAAGGAACTGAGGTTCAGAAAGGTAAAGTTACTTCCTCAAGATTAGACATAAAATAATAAACATCAATTCTTTTGGCTATCAAGTGGAATAAATCACCTCTTGGGTCCCCTGTAACTCTTACATCCTATGATTTCTGTTGAACCATCATGTGTAGTTCAGGCTGCTCCAGTAGAACACTTATCTTTCATGTCCCAAAATATTCCCAAGTTTAGGAAACCAAAGCAATGTCATACCTAAGTTTGTCACTAATGAGTTGTCTTATGTGGAGGTAGTAGCAGCATTATATATGCTTTTTCTTTGCCCAGGAATTCAGCCCACAGAATATGGCAGACTGTTTGGAAAGGTTGCAGAATGACTCTGACTGCCAAGTTTCTTTTTATTCCCTTCATACATTCCCATAAAGGGATCTCTCTTTGTAGAGGATAAGGTGAGGAAGTTTCATCAATCAAATCTTTATTTGTATTTATCATGTGTGAAGAATAAAAGGGCAGCAAGGTGCCAACTAACGAAGGCCAACTGTGCTTCTGAGAGACAAGAAGAATGGGAGGTGGCAGAGCCTTGGCTTACACATTGACTCTATTTTCTTCATTTTGAAAGGGATAGGAGAGGGGTGCCTCTTTGAATGACACTGAGAAACCAGAATTTTGCTTCAAGTACTCACCCCTCCCTTCACTTTTTAACCTGACTGCTCCTGGAGAGATTCAGGCTTTGTTTTGTTTTAATAAAAGATAAATATCATTTGTTTTGTTTTGTTTATACCTAAAATGGAGTCCAGTGGACTACATAATATCTGGACTTTCAACAGGAGGCAACATTCTTTTCCATCATGCCACTGGGCTGAGGGATGAATTCAGACACCTGGATTTTATTGGCAAGCCTGGAGGTGATTGACTAAAACATAATTTTAGAATTTTAGAGCTAGAAGAGATAATCCAATTCTCTTGTTTTATATATGAGGAAACAAAGATCCAAAGAAATAAAATGTATTCTTTTCATATCTACATGTCAAACCTTTCCCTTCCTTCAAGGCTTACATAGCACAAACCCACGCGACAAGGCGGTAGTAATACCAAGACTAGAAGTCAGGAAGACCTCAGTTTGAAACCAGCCTCAGACATGAGCTGTGTGACCATGGGAAAGTCACTTAACCTCCATTTGCCTCTGTTTCCTCATTTGTAAAATGGGGATAATGACAGCATCTATATGCCTGGGTCATTGTAAGAATAAAATTAGTAAATATTTGCAAAATGCTCTTCAAACCATGCTATACTATAGAAGTGCTAGTTCTTTTTCTATTCAGAAATCTGGGTGGCGAAGGCAAAAGAGTGCAGGATTTAGGGTCAGAAGACCTCAGTTAAAATCCTATCTCTACCACTTCCTACTTGGCTGATCTCAGGCAAGTCACTATATTTTTCTGGTCCTCAGTTTCCTCATCTTCAAAATGAGTGGTTTGAACTAGATGATCTCTAGGTCTTCAAATCTATGCTAGTGTCCTGTCCTACCCTACCGTATTTGTTTTTCTAAAATGAATCCCATCTTACCTCTAAAAATAAATTTAAAGACTTCTTCATTTAAAGACCTAAACATATATGTGTATATGTTTAAAAATAAGGTAGATGAAATTAAATTTATAAAATTCATCTTGTTTGGTTTCTTTCTGGCTGTGTTATCTGGATGACATGCTGAGCTTATAGTCTTCTTTTAAAAGGTAGTATGGGGGCAGTCACTGATATTGAGTTTGCTGAATATGATGCTATTCAATATCAAAACAAGTGGAGGAAACATAAAAATATCTATCAGTCAATGACTTTCTGATATATAATATGACACAGCTTTTCTTTGAACTGAATTCACTGCCTGTCTTGGTGGTTTTAGACACTGCCTCAGTTCATTTCTGATTATCTGGGACTGCCTTCTCTATCACCTAGCATTTTGTGAGGTGACTGATTGGTGTTAAAATGATGTCTAGAAAGACGTAAAGATCACTGGCCCATATAGAGTAGCACATGGAACCTTGACTTCAGAAGCTCTATGCTCTAAGTCACCTGAAATAGCTGAAAGTCTCATGTCCAATCAGTGTTGGTTTTAATGCCCAATACATAGGTATTCGATAATAGCTTTTCAACCAAGGCCAAAGATAATAATGGTAATTAATGTCTGAACTTAAGTGTCAAGAATCAGATAGTCAATATGCCAAAGTTAGGTGTTTGGAGTATGGCAGGGAGGGAAGAAAAAGGGAAAATAAGTTTGTCCAGGATGCTTCAAGGAGACATAAGGGCCTACTTAATTTGAAGATTCAGAGACCGGCTTGGGAGTAGTGACTGAGGAAGCACGGAAGGCAAACTAGTAACTATGGTTAGAACATTCTGGTTAACTTATAGAGAGAGTATAGACAAGGGGAGATTAGTGAACAGTCATAGTAAGAGAATATGGGAGAGTGAGTCCATTTTAGGGTAAGTTTATATACTGCATCTATTTATGAGAAATTTTATTTAACTGTGACCTGGCTGCTCATTCTTTTTCACCAACCAAACCTCATCCCACCCCTATAAAGTAGAAGAATGAACTGTTTTAAAAAGCTATAAAATCACTTTCTCACCCAGTTTATCTGAATTAAGGGCTTCTCATGTTATAGAGAGACTATAAAAGTGACAGCATGGTATAGTGGAAAAGTCTTGAGCTGGAGTTGGACTATTTAGGCTCAAAGCCCATCAATGCCACTTAAATTTCCCTGATCCTCAGTTACATCATGTCTAATTAGGGGGTTTCATTACAACAGTTCTGAGGTCCCTTCAAGCCATGAATTTATGATCTAATCCTAGATGAACATGCAATCAGATCATAAAACCTTCTCTGTGGCTTTTTTCTTTCTTATGCCCTCTGTTAACAATAGGACTCAGAAGCCATTTTAGATAACAAATCTGTCCAGGACTTAGTGTCATCATAGCCCATTAAATGCTCTTATCACTCAGCATGGTCTGGGATTCACACCCAATGTCTAAATACCTTCCTTGCTTGCTATCTCCATGAAGAGTACTGACATTCATTAACCTTGATATCTACTGTCTCCATAGTCCAAAACTTTGCAGGGAGCTGTACCAATAAAGGACAAGTTTTAGGACATATGCTTTTGTAGGTCAGAAGCAGTGGGATAGCAAAGTGCTATTTGAGAGACATTGCCTTTGGGACAAGGTAGGAGGATAGAGTAATGTAAAGCACGTTGGATCATGGCAGTATTGTGAAAGTCAGTATAAATAGCCGTTCTAGGGGGGTGATTAGAGCAGCAAGATCTAGTAACACTGGAATTAATAGATAGGAGCAGAAATCAAATAAACAATGAAACATCAATATGAGTCAATGACTTTAAAAAGCTGAAGAAAAACGAAAGTGATAATGGAGTATATCAGTTATTGACAGTTTGTCGTGCTCAGCACATGATTCAGGAAAGCATATATCAGCCATAGTTCTTTCTCTTTCTTGAAAGGTCACTGTTTTTTAGATATGTAGACCCATACAAAAGACAAGGATAGGTTTTTTTTTTTATTTAAAGCCTCATAATTTAAACTTTAATTTTTGCTTCCTAAGTTCTATATTCGTCCTAAACAGGACCAATTGTATTGAAAAGAAATCACACATCATTAAAAGACAAAATTCCAAAGAGAGATTTTTCTCTCCTAAACTATTACTCATCTGAGACCTCCTTCCTTCAGATTTCCAGAATCAGAGATAGGTTGTAATGCAGAACGTTTTTCTTCACAAATATAGTGATATTCACAGCTAACAGAGATGTTTCTGGAATAATCTTGGATTGAACAACATTTTTCATTTTGATTTCTGTCCTGTTTTCAGTTTGTCTGTTCTAGGGTCATGGGGTAATCAAATTACTTTCCACTTGGAAGAGGTTCTTTAATCCTTGGAAAACACTTGTATTGTCCTTCAATGAATTGTTGATAGCCATCACTGAATTCTTTTTTTTTTAATTTTTTTAAATTTATTCATTTACTTTTAATTTACAAGATTCAGTTCCACAATCACTTGAGTTTCAGATTTTCTCCCCTCCCTTCCCCCCCCCCCCAAGGTGGCGTGCAATCATGTATAAGATCTGCAAATACTTTCACATTGTACAATAGTTTGGT
>JAQQSV010005039.1:0-14657 GCA_028646515.1 Pseudochirops corinnae | reverse complement strand
CGCCCCCCAGCAATTTTTATTTCTTAAAATGGATACTGCTGGCAAGCAGATTAAATGGATGTGGCTTAATATCAAACACTAAACCAACTATCTCACAGACACATGAACTCTCAGAGTTGGAAAGGACTTCAGGGGCCATTTAGTCCAACCAGTACATGAATATCAAATTCCATAGCAACATCTCTGACTAGTCTTTCAGCCTCCTCTTGAAGAACTCTAATGATGTTGAACTCATTCCATACTGAAGAAGTTAATTTCACTTTTGGATACTTCTAGTCTTTAGGAGTATTTTTTTTTTCTACTTATCAAGCAGAAATCTGCCTCTCTATAACTTTTAGTCATGGAAAAGTCTTGCCCTTTGGGCAAGATATGACTCTTGCCCAATAATATGACTTGACCAATAATATGACTCTTCACTCATATAAAGATACTAACTCATATTTGTATAGCATTTTAAGTTTTGCAAAATCTTTCTCCCCCCTCACAACAATCCTGTAGAGTTGGTATTATATTACCCCCATGAAGTATAATTCTTTGTATAAAGAAAATAAATTTCAGAATACAGAACTTAAGAAATGCAAATATTTCCTATTTCCTTCCACTACATATTTTAAAATCAAGTCAATCAATAGATGATAGATAGATAGATAGATAGATGGATAGATAGATCACTTTCACTGTGAAGATTATAGAGATTTATAAGTGAGTGATATTTTCTCATTGACTCTAGTTTCAGAAATGTGTTCCTAGGCAAAATATCTTGAGTTCCACCAATACACTCACTGACCAGACCCTTACTATGGTTTTACCCACCAATAATGGGAAGATAAGGCAGCAAAAGATAGCAGAAAATAAATGGAGTCAGAAAGTAACACCTGGATCTTGTTCCCAAATTTGCTATCCTTGGAGTTTGGTCAAATCATTTTATCTCTAGGAGTCACAGTTTCTTTATCTATTGGCTAAGGCCAGGGGTGTGCTAGAGCCATCTTGAACTGGCTCAAATACCCAATTATTAAATTTTCAATGTGTTCATTTATATCTTGGAAATCTGCAAATGCTGCAAGTCAGAGCTTGAGCTATTAGCTGACTGATTATTAAGACTTCAGAAAGTGATGGAGAAAATGTTAATAATTCAGATTAAATTTAAAAGTATGTTACGCAGTTGTTAAATGTTAAACATTTACCAACATACTCCTTGACTAGACAATCTCTACGGTCCTTTCCAGTACTAATATTTTATGACTTTGTGCATCTTTATTTCTTCATCAAAAATGAGTCACTTGATCACTCACTGTGTTGTCACAAGAATCAAATGATATCTTATATATTAATTCATTTTGAAAAGCAAAAACACTATAGCTCCCTACAGATTCACTCGATTTTTTAGTCCACGCAGGCTCACTCATCTCCGACACTATGTGCTTATTTTGGGTGTATCTTGTATTTACTTATCTGCAAAAATCTTGTATCCTATCCACCAGGATAGGCATTTCCTAACCAGTATAGGCATTTCCCTCTGTCTTGTTGTGTATACCCTAAACTCCATCTTGTCACTTTCTTCCTCTTGTTCTTATTCCTAGAACAATATTGGAATCAACAATAGCATCACTATTGGGCATAGTGTAGCAATCTATTGCCGTTTGGCTCTACTTACAAGCCTTGTGATTGCCTGGACTTAATTCCAGTCTAATGTCACCACTCTCCTATATGTTTTTTGTCTTCCTATTAGATTACAAGCTCTTTAAGGACAGAGATTACCTTATTTTTTAATTAGTATCCTAAGGGTTTAAAAAATGTCTGGAACATAGTAAACATTAAACGTATGCTTATTAATTGACTGGTGTCCTTATTGTTCATTGAATGGGCACCCATAAGCATCTACTCTGGAAGAATTTCCTGATACCACCTTCTGCTAGATGAAAATAAGTCCTTAGGGATATCAGCTATGGTCAGAGTGATCATAACATGCTCAGTTGCATGTAGCTGATGATCTTCTAACCAACAGTTTTGCCATTTGTCATAACAATGGAAGGAAGCAAGCATTTATTAAATACTTACTATGTACTGGGCCCCATTCTAAGTGTTTCACAAATATCTTATTTGATGGTTTCAATAATCCTGGGATATAGGTACTACTATTATCCTCATTTCACAGTTGAGGAAACTGAAGAAGACAGAGCTTAAGTGGCTTACCCAGAGTCCCACAGCAAATAAGTGTCTGGAGCCAGATCTGGCCTCAGATAAACCAACTCTGGGCCAAGAACTCTATTCACTATACCACCTGGTTGCCTGAGCCCTGATCTGGAGCCCAGATTTATAAGTAACTCCATTCTATTGCTGTGCTGGTATATCAGCAATCCAATTAGGTGGTGCCTACAATTTTCAGATACTTGGATAAGTATTGGGGGAAAACAAATACAAAACATTAAAGTCCCTGCCCTCAAAAGCTTATATTCTACTAAACATTCCCTAATATGAGGTCACTTTTGGAGGAGGATTTATTATTCAGGGGTCCAACTATGCTCAATGAATCACAGACCCACCCTATTTGGCAGCACAGAAAGAGCCAACTGCATTCAGATTCAGGAGGCCTTAATTCTTTGTGGTCATGTAGAAGCTCCTTTATTTCTCTTGGCCTATTTCCTCATCTACAAAACAAAGGACTGGATGACCTCTTGGGTCCTATCCAGATCAAACATTCTATTTCTGGAATGCATATGCTTGCATCATTGGGTGGAAAGCGTATTTGTATATGCTAAGTGCATAAAGTGTTACATTTACAATTTGTGTAACTTGAGCCAGAGGAACTGTCACAGGATATTAAGGCTATCAGAAAGATCCAACAAAACATTTAGAACCATTTTTGGATTTAGAGTCATCTCTAGAGCCATCATGGATTTCTGCTAAAAAAAATATGCATAAGAAAGAAACTAACTGATAGCATTGCAATCTGGGTCTATGCATACGTGATGTGTATTCTTTGATACAAATGAAATTTGCAGGCTATTTTGAAACTGAGAAAGAAATCCATATTCTATTGAACTCCTCTCAATAAGTATTTAAAAACCCACCTACAATGTCCTAGACTTTGGAAAGACACAGGCAGAAATGAAAAGTAGTTGTAGTCCCTATTTCTGTAACACCATGTTTGTTAGTCCTTATCTCCTGCCCATTTTTTTCCAAAGTTCACTCTCATTGACAAATATTGCTGTAGCCAAATCTGTACTTGGATGAAGATGTAATAGCCCTATATCACCACAATTCCTTTTGATAAGACAAATCAAATTATGCTCATTTTTGCTGTCATTTCATTTGTATTGTCTAGGTAGACTTATAGCACAAGTGGTTGAAAATGTAATTTTTTGGAAGATAATAGAGTAGGACAGAAATCTCCCCCATCTGTAATATGCCCGAAAAGCAAAAATGAAAAAGGACCCTTATGCTCAAATAAGTTGAACATCTCTGGGACAATATATTTCACTACAACCTTGGAAATTAGGACAAGTCATTTCCAAGAATAATTGTATACAAAATGGAAAATAAATTAACACTACCACCAATGGCATTGGAAAATAATTGAGCTAAAATTGAATTCTGATATGACTTTCTATTCTCCCACATATTTTTGTGATTTTTAAGTCACCTAATTGCAACATGATTTTTAAATAAAAGTTGTCATTCATAGATCAATTCATCCATCAACAAGCATTTTACATTTCTGGTGTGCATATATGTGTGTACATATATGTGTATGTGTGCGTGTGTGTGTGTGTGTGTGTGTGTGTAATATGCATATTATGTGCCAGGTCCTGCGCTAAACACAAAGAAAAATTAAAAAACAGCCTCTCCCCTCAAAAAGCTTTTATTCTCATGGGGCAGAATACATGCACAAATCAGTACATAAATGATAAATGGAAGGGAAGGCAAGGCACTAATCAGGGAGGGGGGACAGGAAAGGTCCCATGAAGGGAGTACTGCTTGAGCAGGAAGATGGTGATATTATTGCTTCATTGCCAACAGGCCATATAATTTCAATTGTTTCTTAGAAATGGTGATGAACTTACCCTGAGCCATCCACACTCCTAAGTTCCCATTCCCCTCAGGAAAGAAAGCAGCTAAACCCATGAAAAGTTTTCTTTATGGTATTAAGTGTCTTCTTCAGAAATCAGAGCAGTGGTCAGTGCCATGATTAGCACTATTTGACTTTATCCTACTATTCAAATGACTAATTTCTGAGACGATATGATAATAGCCAGGTGGGATCAGTATGGTATTATGATGTCATTACTCCACTACCCTATAGAAGCATAGAACTTTAGGATCATAACCATGAAAGGGATCCAAGAGGTCATTTGGTCTAACCTCCTCATTTTACATATCAGTAAACTGAGACTCAAAGAAGGTAACTTTTCCAAGGTCACAAAGCTAAGTGTCTGAGGAAGGATTCAAACTCAGGTCTTTCTGAGTCCAGAGCTCCATCCACTATAAAACCCATTGAACAACTTCTTTAGTTTGTTATTTAAGTATGACCTCTTTATATTGTAGACAAGGAAAATAAAGCACAGAGAAATAAGGTCCCATAGTAGAATCATAAATTTCCTGATTCCCTTTGCAGTATTCTTTCCAACACATAATGCTGCTCTCATAGAATTCAATATGAACATCTGGCTGAGAAGATCCCTTCAGTAATGCTACTTTGCAGGCATAAGCTAGTAATCAAGTGCAATATTTTGTCTGCCAATCTTTTAAATCTCAAGCTTCAAAGACATAAGAAATTGGCATCCATATTTAACTTCCTTTAAAGCATGAACACTGAAAATTTAGCATATAATACTTAGTTACTAGCTATAATGGTAATTAATTTGAATATGAAGACCTCTTTTTGTATTGGCAAGTAAGCAGGTACTTAGTCCTTAGTAACTAATCAAACCTCTGTGAAAGAAACAGAAGGTATGAACTCCTGTCTCCTGTTGCTGATGTAACAGGAAGGGTTTGGCTGAAACAGGAAGCTAATGCTGTGTGTATATAAGAAAAGTCCCAGAGAGGCACGATCAGAATTTCTTGAGACCAGAATCTGGTTGCAGAATCTGTTCTGCTGGGGAGAAGAGAGAGTTTCTCTCAGCAGCATCTGGAGGCTGGGTTGCTACTGCTGGACTGAGAACCAAATCAGAATTTTCTTCAGACAAGAATTATGGAGACTGAAGTTGCTGCCACCAGGAAGGCTAAAGAGGAAAGCCCCACCTTGTCTGAAGAAAATGATTTTGATTTTGAAAACTTGGGAAGAATGATTTTGATTCTGGGAGGAAGCTGAGACTTCTTCTTGTTCCTAGGACCAGCCAAACTGCAGGAGGACTGAGGAAGCGTGGCTGTGGTGCTGATATTCTGTCTGTCTGTTTTGATGTTGTTTTGCCAGATTTGTCTGCTGGTGAAGGACAGTGCTGTTATTGCAGAGGTCCTGGAATCTTGCTATTGACTCAGAAGCTCTGAAATAGGATTTTCTTGTTTATACATTTACAGAAAGCCTGGAAGAGGGTCTTGCTGTTGTTTTCAGGGGTCCTGAGACTGTTCTGCAGGCAGAGAGTAAATTGATGAGGACACTGGCAATGTATGTTGTGGCCTTCCTCCCCAGGAACAGAGATTGCTGAGAACTTGCCTCAAGTAAAGATGAAGAAAAGATCTCTCCTTGGCTATTGTACTTTGAGATGACTGAATGACTGAGTAAGGAGGCATACCACCTTAGGGATACCAGATGATTGTTCTTTGTTCTAAATATTGTGACCACTTTGGTGAAAACTATGTGGCCTTTTTAATGATAAGCTGTTGTGAATACTATATTGTGATTTTCTGTGAGAGGTTGTAATATTGTGAATGCTGCACCTTGATTTTCTGTGAATGTTTTGCTTTGATTTGTTATGGAATAGAGTGTTCACTATACTGTGTAATCAGAACCTTAAAAGCTGTTCACAGCATCCTTCTTCTAAAAAGCTGCTAGTGCTTGGCTTTACACTAGCATGAGGATTAATACACAATATAGGAAGAATATATAAACGCATGGGTCTTTTATGACATTTCTTTTCATGAGTGAGGAGGGATTTGATAATTTATACTATTAGACCTCTTCTCACAAATGAAGATAAATGTCATTCAGGGCTTAAACTCCTGTATTACATACAACAAAAATTTGCTCTGTCTGTCTTCCTAGGGTATTTTCTTCTATTTATTTTGTCATAATATTCAAATGATCTTTGCTTTATTATTACTTCTTTCTCTTTAAGACAAGTGAAATATAATATATTGGGAAGAAAATGTCTAATTTGATTGAGACCAGTGCTATATGCAGCAATACTGTGTTAACAAGGCCCCAGAAATAGTTTAGGGGTATAAAAAGATGTCCACAATAGAGGATAAGCCCATTGAAAATGTTTTACATTTGGAAGACTGTTGTAAATAATTGAATGTTGTGCCATCTGTGAGTATTCATGATACTGACTGACAACTTAGCCAGCCAGTGAAAGAAAAGAAAGGAATACGGGAGGTTTCAGGGTTTGTGTCAAATGCTGAGAAGATGTCTGTTCAGAAGCCAGATCACCTGAGATAAAAGTATTTGATAGAACTGCAGTGTTCCTGGGATTCAACTTGATATGCTTAGATCCAGAGTGCAGAACTCAGACTAATGAATGGAAATTGAGGGGTAATGTAGCCTTGTAGATAGAGGACTGATTTTAGAGTCAGGAAGAACTGGATAAAATTCTTCAATGTGACCATGCAAGATACTTAACTTGAATATTTCCTCACCCTTAAAATAGGAGTAATAGCAATAGCATCTACCTTGCAGGGTTGTCAATGTGAATCAAATAAAGTATGTAAAGAGTTTTGTCCTTTGTTAAAAGGACAGTACAGACATCAGTCTTTTATTAAGTTAAAGGGAGGAAGAATTCAAATCAATACAAGAAAGAACATTCTAACAGTTAAAACTGTCCAAAAATAGAACTTCTTAGGAGTTAAGAGTGTTCTCCATCATTAGAAGACTTTACAAGATTGTAGATTTATAAATTTAGAACTGGAAGAGATCTTAGAGGTCATGTAGTATAAGCCCCTCATTTTACAGAAGAAACTGAGGACCAAGGAATTAAATGACTTGCCAAAAGTCATATTCTTTGTCACTGGCACACTCAAGATTTGAATAAGCTTCCCAGATTCTAAATTCAGATCCTTTTGCACAAGTACAACCATTTATCAGGAAAAGATGAAGAGGCAAGTCATAATTCAGGTAGGAATTAGACTAGATGAAAGAAGTGATATGACAGAATAAAAAACACTGGAACTGGAGTTTGAAGATACAGTTTCAAATACCAGATCCGATAGGATGTCTGATCAAGAATTTGGAGAGAATACTATTGCGTTATTAGAAACAATGAGTAGGATGCTTTCAGAAAAAAAACTTAGAAAGACTTACATGAACTGATGCAAAATGAATAGTATGATACTGTATGATGATCAGCTGTGAATGACTAAGCTATTTTCAGCAATACAGTGATCGAAGACAATTCCAAAGAACTCATCATGAAAAATACTATCCATCTCCAGAGAAAAAAATGGAGTCTGAATGCAAATTGAGGCAAAGTTTTGGTATTCAAAATGTGTCCAACTAGGTAAAACCTGGCATAGTCTTTGAGAACACAGGATTATCATCATGCCACAACAAGGTACTAGAATAGAACTTCGGGTAAGTTATTACTAACAATTTAAGAATGTACCAAAATGTCACAAATCATAGGCAAAATGAAGGACAAAACTAAGCTAATGAACTTGAAAGAGACACCTTGTTTTTTTTTTTTTTCCCCTCCCTTCTCCCAGTAGTGGGGCTTAGGTATTGGAGGTAGATGGCTAAAAATGAAGGGTTCTCTGCTATTGGAGGATAGTAGAAAGATCCCTATAAAGACTCAGGTCTAGATTTTGTCATGGCTCTGGAATTCACTCTCAACTAGAGAGTTCAAATAGTATCTTCAGATATTGGGATGTGCTCTGAATTAAGACTAATTTGAATTCTGGTCTTAGTTTTGCCTGTCACTAATTCATGACTTTGAGAAAAAATTTTTTAAGTTCCCTAAGCCAATAAGATAATAAAAGAATTATAAACTTGGAAAAGATTTTATTTGCCCTCTTTCCTAATCCATCATTTTACAACTTTAGTGACTGAGGTACAGAAGGAATAAATGATTTGCCCAAAGTTGCAGCTAATGTCTTGAGATCTGACTTCAGAACCCAGGTCTACCATTAAGTCACTCTTTGACCTTGAGCAAATTGTTTAACTTCTTTTGACCTTGGCTTTCTTATCTGTAAAATTAGAGGGTCAAACTAGATTATCTTTGAAAGCCATACAAAAAGGTTTTAGATTTAGAGCTACAAGAGACTTTAAAGCCATGCACAAAGCAGCTTTCCAGAGGACTGATGCTGTGAACAGCTTTCAAGGTTTTGATTACATAGTATAGTGAACTCTATTTATTCAATAACAAATCAGAGAAAAACATCCACAGAATATCAAAATACGGCATTCACAGTGTTACAACTTATCACAGAAAATCAAAATATAGCATTCACCATGTCACAACTCAACAACTTATCACTAAAATGGCCACATAGTTTTCACCAAAGCGGTCACATAGTTTTAAACAAAGTACATTCATTTAGTCAATCACAAAATCCTTAATTCAATCACAAAGTACAAAAGTCAAAGTTCTCTACCACTATGTCATAGCAAATAATAATCTTCTCAGTCAGTACACAGTCTCCAAGTAAATTCTTCTTTCACCTTGACTCAAGACTGGCTCTCAGCTTCCATGGTTGCTCTTCCATGGTCCCAGCTCCAACTGTCACCTGGGTTCAAAGGCAGGCAGCTCCCAGTTCCTTGTCCCTCTCCTTTTCCAGTTCTTCATCCAGTTCCTGTTCCATATTGAAATTTATAGTGTCCAGTCCACCTCAAGTCCTTTACAATTCCTGTTTCTGGGAAGACAAAGTTTGACAGAGCCACAATAATATTCCTACACATTGCTGGCACATTATCAATTCACTGTCTGACTGTGAAATCAACACAGACCCACAAACAAGGTCTAAGAGGTCAGCACAAATCATCACTAAAGTCCCAGGACCTCCAAAACCCTCCTCCAGGACTTCTGTAAACATACAACAAGAAAATCCTCTTTCAAGACTTCCAGTAAGGTCCCAGGGCTTCTGTACAAAGTATCACAAACAAACATCAACACAGACAGAGCAGACAAACAGAGTGGCGGGATACCACAAGTTTTTCCCTTCTTGACTCTGCCACCACAAGAGTGCTCTTTTCAGTTCTGCTACCTATATAGCCTGAGGCTCTCCATATAGTTATTAGTTCCTCACTAGGAGTTCACAAGTTCTAGGGTTCACAAGTTGTGTGGTTTTCATGTTCTGTTTCTTAACAGATTTGATACAAGGCTCAAAAGAAACTTGAACTGAAAGAAGATGTTAATTCAATAGCTGAAACAAGGTATGAACTACTTCTATTCTTGCCGTTACACTCATCAGTTCAAATTCCCTCATTTTACATATGGGAAAACTGGGGCTCAGAAGGAGATTTAATGACTTGTTCTAGGTGGCACAGGTACTATAAATGGTAGAGGTGGGATTTGAATCTGAGTCCTCTGACTCCAAATGCAATGTTCTTTACACACACACACACACACACACACACACACACACACACACACACACAAACATACACACACACTCACAAAAACCACAAATAAGACTAAAACCCATGTATCTATACTCTTTCTATTACACTAAACTGTCTAAGTTTCCTCATCAGTAAAACACAAACAAAAATACTTGTCTTGTTTATCTCATAGGGCTATTGTGTGAATGAAATTAAATAGCAAAGATAAAAGTATCTCAAAACTAAAATACTACATGAAACTAAAATATTAGTAGAAATACTATTTTGTTTCTCAAATGACTTGCTCCTCTTTAATGTTTTCTCAGTTCCTACCATCTTATTCCTTGAAGACCTGCTAAATGGGCTTCCTATGCTTTTCATGCTCATTTGGTTTCCACTCTCAGCAGTCCTGTGACTTTCACCCATGCCTTGCTAGCATCACCCTTTTGTCTCTTTCTAAGCTTTGTAGGAAAACATTCCACTCCATAGCTGTGGAGGCAACTTCAGTTTTTAAGAGGAATTTTCTTCCTTTCTTCTTTGCATAGGATTGGTTCAGGATCTAGACTCCCACAATAAGTCTTTCCTTGATTTTTTCCTAACTCAGAGATGAGGAACCTGAGATCTCTAGGCAACATGTGGCCTCTAAGTCTCTGAGTGGCCTTTAGATTGAGTCCAAGTTTTACAGAACAAATCCTTTTATTAAAGGAATTTGTTCTGTGAAGTTTGGATTTAGTCAAAGGGCTACACTTGAGGACGTAGAGGGTTACACATGACTTTGAGCTCACAGGTTCCCCACCTTTGTGACTACAGCCAAATAAGTTCAAATTGCAATTTAAGGCTTCGATTTAAATCTAGCTAAAATTAAATGGAACCAGTTTAAATGTGTCATTTTATACCTTGTTCAAAACTTCAAGTTTCTATCCAAAGATTCATTGCTGATTGTTTTCATGAGAGAAAATGAGCAGATAGATATTTCACAGCCTAAAACAAACTTTGTTGTTTTTGTTTTCTGAAAAGCTTGTTACAAAGTTTATAAAAGAGGCAGTTATAACCCTATAGCCATCAAAATAGGGGATCAGAGGAAATCAAAGTCAGACTGATATGGAAGAGATATATAGAAGATATTCAGAAAAATAAGTGAGCACATTCTCAAATATAGAGAGTATTGGAGAGAGTCGGTACAATTTACAATATAATGGCGTTAAGGCATGTAGGGTGCATGGGTGGCCAAGGAAACTTATACCTCAGGTACTATAGGACCTTAATAATCTTTTTCCTGTCATTGTGTGCTTCCCTCAGGTAGAGCATCTGTATGAGACAGGATGCTTATCTAAATCCCTGAGTCTTTTCCTCTCTGTAGCTCAACTATAGACTTCCAGGGCTAGTTTTCTCTTTAATCCATAGTGGTCACTCTTCTCTGTTGCTAAAGGCCATAGTCTTTGAAGTTATTTTTTTTTTGCTCCTAATTTGTGTCTTTGCTCCCTGATGGATGTAACATTTCCTAGTAGGACAGTAGATCTGCTGTAAGATGCTGTGACTGATGGAAAGGGGAGAGAAAAGAAAATGCATCTCCATAGCCCTCTGTTAGAATAATAAAGCTAACTCTGATCAATACAATGATCCATGACGATTCCAAAGGCTCATGATGAAAAATGTTATCTTCCGCCAGAGAGAAAACTGATGAACTGTGAATGCAAATTGAGGCATTTTTTTTTTCATTTTTCCCCACTATTGCTGTTTTTCTTTTGTTTTTGCAACATGGCTAATACGGATGCATGTTTTGCATGAATTTTATATATATACATACATATATATGTACATATGTGTGTATATATATGTGTATATATATATCCTTCTCAATAGATGAGAAAAGAGCCAGAGGGGCAAGAGAATTTTGGAAATCATTTTTTTTTAACACAAAAAAGAAAATGTAACAGAAAAAAATTAATAAATTTTCCAGGAAAAGAAGAAAAAAAATAATAGCAATACTATTCCCTTTCTTGACTATTTGTTTACTGTTTTCAGAGTTGAGAGATTTAGCAACATGCTAGTTCTTGTCTTCATGAAAGTTAATCTAATTTTTCCTTAGATTATATTAAAATATCCTTAAGACTTGGTTAGCTCAGGCGATTGAGGAATTAGACTGTGGACCTTACTTCCCGTGCCTGAGCAGCAAACATATCTGAGAAGAAAACAGCCATGAAGAGTTCCAGTCTCCCTCTCCAATGCTTCAGTGATGGATTATGATAGGCAACTCAGACAGTGGAATTATGCTCAGATGAATTAACTTGAGAGGTCCTCAATGCCTATCCTTGTTAAATATCTTCCTCCTGCTTTGACTAGGTAAATCTTTTTGTGTTAACTTATGAATGATTTACAAATGTCTCATTATTTTGTCCCATATTAGGTATTAGGGCACTAGCATGAGTTAGGCCCAGCCTAGAAGAGCTTTATAAGAGCATGAACTATCTTTTGCCAGCCAATGGCCATCTGCCATTTTTAAAATCAGGGCCCAGGACCTCTGAGGAAAGGAAGAACTTTACACTTCAAGGTATAAGAGGATATTTTAAAACTTTGCATTTTTAACATTAATATCTTTTACTTCTGTTATCTGCCCCTTATTTTTTAGAATTACATCAACTATGCAGTTGGAAGGAGGGAATAAACTCCCTCTAACTCACTACTAAATATATTATATTTTTGTACTCATCCAAATGAGGGGCAGAAATATCTGAAAGGGCAAATTTTGAAATTCCAAATTCTGAAGCAACATTTATCACAGGCTTAGGACACTTTACTTGTAGTTTATAAAAACACAATACTACATAAAATGTTTTTTTTTTCATTTCTCTAAGGGGAATGTGGTGTTGATATCAAGAAAAAAAGTAGTATTTTTGAAACAGCTCAAACAAGTAATTTTTTTATAAAGGTCTCCAGCAAGTTTAATTTCAATGACCCCTTAAGCACTACAGTGCTTAAGATGTCACAATGGCTCCCTATTGCCTGTAGGATAAAATACAATTCTTCTTTATTTGACATTTAATGCCCTTTGCATCAGATCTAGACTACCTTTCTATTTTTACTTCCTATTACATCCCATCATGCACTCTACGTCCCAGCTAAAAGAACCACCTTATTTAATGTTCTCCAGACATGAAGATATGTCATCCACCTATATGTCTTTTCACAGGCTATCTATTCCCAACATACAGAATGCTCTCCCTACTCAACTCCTTCTCTTGGCATCTGTAGCTGCCTTCAGGGATCATTTAAAGTGCAATTTCCTATATAAGGATTTTCCTGGATGTTAATACTCCCTGAAATTACATGATATATATGATTAGTTTGTATATGAATTAAATTTACTTGTCTATGTACATGTCTAATCCCCCAAATAGAATATAAGATCCCTGAAGGTAAGGGCAATTTTGTTTCTGTTCTTGTGTTCCTGGAACATAAGAAAGTGCCTTGTGCCTAGTAGACACTTAATGATGCTTGTAGAATTTAAGAGAGAAGAATATGGTAGACCTCATAGATTTTGCCCAAATTTTCTACCTGGGATTTTTGGAAATTAAAGCATTAAATAAATGAGAGTCAAAAACATCTAATGGGATCATAAAGGCAAAGAAAATGCTAGAGATTAGGCCATGCCCCTAGACTAGAGTAGAAGCAGGTTTCAAACTAAAACACACAATATGCAATTCTGAAAACTCTCTCAGAGAAACCATTCTTATAGAATATTTTTGTAATTTGACTTACTGTTTGATTATCTACAAATCTGGAAATCCTTTCTTATAGCTAACCTAGGTCCCTAATGCTGCTGTTGAAGCCTTTTCTATGATCCTCAGTGGATATCTAGAGCAGCTGGTCAATATCATGCTTATAATAGCCATTGATATTCTTGAAATTAAATTACCCTTGGGTTTGCATTTTTCCATGCTAAATAATCCTGACTCCTTTAAACTTTCCTCAGAGGTCCTATTTTTCAAACATTTCATCATTTGTGTTGATTGCCTCTGGAATCACTCCAAACCTTCTATCCTTTTAAATATATGGTTCTCTCAAATCAGCACAGTGCTTGAGTAAAGGCTTTCCCACTGCCAAGCATGCTGGGAGGATTATTTCCTGTCTTAGCATGTTACCCCACTTATTAACACAAACCTGTAGACATCAATAAAGAATAAGGCCTGGGCCCTGATTTAAAAAAAAAAAAACAGAGGGCGGAACCAAGATGGCGGCATAGGAGCAGCAAGGTACCGCAGCTCCGACATAGCCACCTCAAATACCCATAAAATTTGACTCTAACCAAACTTTATGGCTCTAAAACTCGCACAAATACACATCCTGCTGAAGGCAACTTGGCAGGAAGAGATCATCTCAGCACTGGGAGACTAAACCAGCCCAGCCTGAAACTGCAGCTTGGCCCCGGGGGGTGACCAGGACGAGCTGGAGCTGGAGCTTCAGGAGAGTGAATCAGTGGGATCTGTGGCAGTTTCCAGAATTATCAAGCCATAAGAAACAAGGACTGAGTGAAAGGTCAGTGGATCTTAGCTAAACTTGGGGGAGAAAAGTGCTCCAGCCAAACTGCCTCCAGGGCAAGGAAGCGGCAGAAGCAGTGGCCCTGCAGCTGCTTCCATATAACTGCTTCAGAGCTTCCGGCCAGCAGACTGCAGGGGGGCCAAGTGATCGTTCAGAGGCCAAGTGCTCTTGCATTGAGTGGCCTGGATCCAGATCGTGGTCTTGGGTGGTGGTCCTGGGGTGCATTTTCAGTGAGCCAAAGCTGGTGGGGGCTACAAAAAAACAACAGCCCCCTAATAGCTCTAGCAGCTGGGAAAACCTCAATGACTTAGGACAGAGCTTTATCCTCCAGAAGCAGAGTTCCACAGAGCTAAAAAATCATTGACTGGCCAACATGAACAGGCAAAGGAAGCAAAGTAAAAACAGCAACCAAACTCTAGATTCCTTC
>JAQQSV010005038.1:0-14658 GCA_028646515.1 Pseudochirops corinnae | reverse complement strand
AAAATGGCAATTAATCAATGAATACCTGACTATCCTGCCCAATGCTCATCTATAGCTCCCATATATTTGCTACACGGGTCCACCCAACTCCCTAAACACTTTGTTTTTCTCTTGACATTAAGAAGATCCTGGTACAGAGCTCATGCCTGTTAGGTTCCCATCATCCTCAAATATAAAATGATCAAGAACTGATGTTGGGCTTCCCAACAACTCAATATTTAACTATATGTGAAGGTTTTAATTTACAGCATTTTTTACACCAGAACTGAAAAGTCTCTCTTCTCTTTCTTTCTCTCTCTCTCTCTCTCTCTCTCTCTCTCTCTCTCTCTCTCTCTCTCTTTCTCTGTCTCTCTCTCTACCCCCCCCCCCATATAAGGGATGTGATAGAGCAATCCTGGGAAGTATTCTTGTATAAGAAGAAATAGAGAAAGCCCTTGAAAATATCCTTGAATGGGATAATGACAACAGAAACAAAAAGAGGGAAAGACCTCTCTCCATAGTATGTAGAACCAATGCTTGGTTCTAACAGCTGTCACTGGGGGCAGGAGGGATCTCAGCAGAGAAGCTGAAGAAGAGCCAGTCCTGAGGTAAACACTGAATATTTTTCTGATTCTGGAAGGTGGGAAGGAAAGTAGAAAGCTCTGGAAAGAGAATTGGATTCAGTACCATATGACCCACACAAATCTTGCCTCTGTCAGTTACTATCTGTGCAATATCAAGCACCTCACAAAAACTTTACATCTTGGAAGATACAGAAAGATAAATTTAGGTTGATCTCAAGAACTATTTGCCAGACATATGGGAAATCCCTATGAGTTAAACTAGATAGATACTGAGTCCCTTCCAGCTCTTAGATTCTTTAATTCTCTGTGACACAATATCATCATCTGCAAAATGAAGGGGTTGGAATGATTGATCTTTTCCAACTTAAAAACCATTTTCCTATATATCCATGGAAAGTCATGGTGAGGAATAGAGGACACAAAGGCAGCAGTACCTTGTGGTAGACCATGTGAGGAATGATCTGTAGCCATACCTAGGAGGAAAGCACCTGATGGACCAGTGAGCTCTTTTATAACATTTATGAACCAAACTGGTTTGGAAATGATGGTTTAAAATAAGAATTTGGGTTCAATTGCTAGAGTATTTGGCCAGACCAAAAGATGTTAAAGTATCAAATGGATACAAAAAGACAATAGATCATAAAATCATAGATTTGGAGGTAGGAGGGACCTTCAAGGTTCTCAAGTCCAATCTTTCATTTTATGAATGCAAAAAATGGTGCACAAATTGGTTAAGGGATTTCCTCTAAGTCACAAAGGTCACAGATGATCTAACCCATATTCTAAGAATTCAAATCCAGCACCTGTTCTATTGTGCCACAAACAGATTACCTCTTCAAGTTTTTTTTTTCCAATTATATATTTTAACTATTGGATTCTCAAAGTTGAAATACTAATGACCACAGATGCCTTAACTTTTAAACTCAAGGACAGCACAGCAAAGGAAAAGAGAGGAAATAGATAATGCTCTAAAAATCATGGCCAGCAACATCATTTTATTTTGAATTTTGGATCCAATGTTTATCTACCAGCCATCATGTTAAGTAAAGACTCGGTAATTGTTCAACTATTTAAATTAATATAGATAGTTAAAATTGCAAAACCATGCCAGCCAGAATGGGGAGATGTGACCCCCACTCTTCAAAAAAAATCCCATCCTTATTATTACCCATATGCAGTGGCTTTAACCTGGAGAATCTCCCTACTTTTTATAGTCTATCTGAATGCTGTACTTTCTCAAAGCCAACTCCAAATCCCATACCATTTTCTCCATAAAAGTTTGCCTGACAATTCTGGCTCATACAATACAGACTGCACATTTTCCTGACTTACTGTCTATCCCATATATTTCTGTATGTCAGTGTTGTATTGTTCTCTGTTTCGTATACTTGTTTTGCCTCTCTAACTAAATTGTAAGAGTCTTGAGAGCAGAAATCCATCTAATTTCCATTTCCCTACCACACTTAGCATAATGCTTTTGACAGACTCCTTTGGTGAGCAGTCTGTTCTGAAGACCTGTTTGGGGAGAGGTAGTTTCAACTCTCATTAAGTATGCTGAGGTAGGTAGTTTGGGTACTTCTTAGCTAGTAAGACGGGCCAAAACTAGCAAGTCCAGAATGCTTGGCAAGGGTCTAGACAACTTTCCCCATAAGGTCTTTATACATACCTACATGTGGGGTTTATCAAAAAGCTGTTACACACACTAATGCATTGTTGATGGAGCTATGAATTGGCACAACCATTCTGGAAAATAACTTGGAATTATATAAATAAAGTGCTAGGAACACACTTCACAGAAGTAACTGACAAAAATAATGGCTCTATATATGCAAAAATATTTCAATAGCATATTGTGTGGTAGCAAAGAACTGGGATCACAGTAGAGAGCTATTCATCAGAGAATGGCTAGACAAATAATGACACATGGATGTAAGAGAATTATACTGTGACAGAAGAAACTATGAACATGATGAAGATGGAAAAGCAGAGAAAAGATTTACACAAACAGATGCAAAATGAAGAATCAGAAAAACAATATACATAATGAAAATTGAGAGAATAACTGCTATAAAACAATCAAAAATGAAGGTTGCAAAACCATAAAGAACAAGTTTGGCTCCAAAGAAGAGATAGGAAAAAAACATTCCCCCCTGCTTCTTTACAGAGGTGGGGGTCCACAGGCATGGAATATTGCATTGTCAGATTTTTTTTATGCGACCTACTTTGCTGATTTTTTTTCTTTTTAAAAATTGTTTTTTCTATAAGAGACAGTCCTCTAGGAGGAAGGAAGGATACAAGGGAAATGGATGCAATGTGAAAACAAAAGAAATCAATAAAAATCTATTTTTAAAAAGCAGCTGTTACACTGCATACTTAGTAGGTACTCAATAAATATACTTATTGGATAAAAAGGAATTGAGAGTGGATTATCCAGTTTGAGTGTCTACAAAACTAATCTCTTAATTAACAAGTCTATAGCCTACAATTTCTTTCTAAGAAGGCTGTCCTCTACTTCAGGATGCCTAGTTCTTCCACTTTCATCTTTATTGTGAAAAGAGAGCCCTCAACATATGTTGCTACTCCTCTATCAATGGTTCCACCTGGTCTCTCACTAACAGCAATCTGGAATTGCCACTGAAAATTACAAGTGGTTGCTTCTTTTAGTTTTCACATGACCTTTTCTCAAAGTACACTGATGTCTAACACAACAAATGTTAACTGGTGGTCTGAGTCGATCCTGGGTCTTTGTTATTAAATCCTTGTTAGCCTAATCCCCTCCCAGTTATCTTGTAACTTAAACTGCATTTCTGGGTAGGGTTATATAGTCCCATTGTGAACAATTTTTAAAAACTGATCAAAGATAGGGGCAATATCAGGAGGAGTTATTTATTATGTTGTTGTATGACAAGTGTTCTTCATTTACTTAAAAATAAAATTATTTTCTCTATGTTATAAATGGAGCTCAGTAGAAGTTCAGTTTTAGTTTGACTGTATTCCTAGTAAACATTTTAAATGATAATATGATCTACCTTGTATGATTGGGTATAATATTTAACAGTGTGTGTGAGTGTGTGTGTGCGTGTGTGTATTGTCTTTGAGGCTTTGCTTATAGATGTTTTCATGTTGTCATCTTCTTCTGAACTTGTGTCTTGATTTTCCCTCTTACCACAGTAGATTTTTATGGTCAGGCTCTTTTTTGTTGTTGTATGCTCATTTTTCTAGCCTATTTCTTGACTTTGAACTTTGCTTTAAAGTTGGGCTCTGCTCACCTGGGGTGGGGGTGAAGGTCACTGTCCCAAGCTTCAGGCTTCTTTAGCCAGTTGCCTTCACAACTAGTTCTGAAGGTTCTGTTAGTTTTCAGTGTTTCCAAGGTAATGTGATCCAGGGAGAGTTGTTGGTCATGGCTTTCCTGGTCCAAGCTCTGCTCCTTACCAGAAGTCAAGAGCTCTTGCTCCTTTGAAACCACAAGAGCTAGTGTTTCTCTACCCCTTAGAACTGCAACTCAGAACTGGGGAGTGGACAATAGAGTTGTCAAATGGTGCCTGGCCCTATACTTAATACCTGCATCATGGTCCTCTGTAATCTCTTTCTGATCAGGTGTTCAATCTCTTCATTGTCTCCAGGCAATAAGGTCTCCTGGTACTACTACTGCTGTTGCCACCACTACTGCCTCCAAGATCCACGACTGGCGTCACCCCCAAGCTATGCTCCTGGTCAATCCCCATCCCACCCCTCCATCTGACCTCCTACATGTCCTGGGCTGAAAAAAAAAAAAGCCTGACCTCAACCTTTTTCTTAGTTATGCTGCTCCAAAATTCAATTTGACCTGTTATTTTAAAGTTGTTTGGAGGGTAATTTTGAGGGAATGCTACTAGTATGCTCCCTCTATTCTGCCATCTTGGCTCTGCTTCATTCACTGTCAAAGATAGACACATTAACAAATATTCTAGTCTTAAAACCAAAAACAATTTTAAGACCAGTCAGCCAATCTCAATCCTATTTGTTCTCAATGGTCAATATACTTTGCAGAAGAGGTAGGCAGTCCTCCGTGACTGGAATGCACTCCTTGATTACCCCCCTTCTTAGAATCCCTGTCTTATTTGAAGCATAACCCACGTGGTGCCTCCTACATGAGGCCTTTATTGATCACTGCTTCCCCTAGTTTGGGGGCTCTCTACTCCTCCAAAGTTCTTGGAGCATGCTTTGAGAATATGTATGTTTTATTTACCTAAGGGCAGTATAATGTAAGCTCCTTAAGAGTAGGTCCTGTTTTGCCTATTTTGGGACACTTAATACTTGATGCAAGGCCTTATACATAGTAGACACTTAATAAATGTTTATTGAGAAGCAAAATAACTTCATAGATAGTGTGTTGGCCATGGTGTTCAAAAGACAAGTTCAAATCCCACTTTAGAGGCTAATTTTTACTTTATGACCTTGGACAAGTCATGTGGTCTCAGTTCCTAATCTGCAAATGAAGAAGTTGAAACAAATGGCCCCTAAAATCCTTTCAAGCTATAAATTTATGATCCTTTGTGTTGGTGTGAAGTAACAAGCACTGGATTGGTCTGGATTAATATCTTACTCCTACCACTTAACACCTCAGTAACTTTGAGCAAATTACTTAACCTTCCTGGTCTTCAGTTCCTTCATTCATAAAATAAGGGATTTAAACTAAATTAAAAGGTCTTATCCTGGGGTCCATGAACTTGTTTTCTTTAATATTGCAGCGACTGGATTTCATCATAATTAGCTTCCTTTGTATATAATCTAAAGTATTTGAGTTTACACATTTAAAAGCTTATTTTGAGAGGCAGCCCATATGCTTCGCCAGACTTCCAAATGGGTGTATGTGTGTGTGTAGACATGCATACGTGCATATGTATGTATACATACACACACATTAGAAATAGAGAGAGAGAGACAGACAGACATATGGATAAATAGATAGATAGATAGATAGATAGATAGATAGATAGATAGATGGATAGATAGAAAGATTAGATATAGATAAAGATATAGATATGTTCAGAACTCCTGGACTAAAGGCTTTCCATAGTCTTTTTCAGCTCCAAATCCTATATGCATTTTAAGAATTAAAGTTAGACAATTATAATCAGATTGTTTAGGTTACTCATGGAGTATATATGGTGACCTACTATGTTAACTAAATTTTTCTTCATAAATATTTAAGATTTGATGGCTACTTACCATCAAGGTAAGGGTTCATATATTACTGCCACTGATCTCCATGCTCATTGCCAACAAACAATGGATCTTCCCCCAGTCTACTTTTTAAGTAAGTGTGAGTGAAAAAGGGTTTGAGGGTCAACATACCTGGCATAACACATTTTTTTCAGCCTTTAAAACATTTACAATAGAAATAGGCCTAGGCCACGGCACAGAAAGTGATTCCAAAATGTATCACTCTAAGACAAAACTCAAATATGTGGCCTTCCTATTATGTCATGGAGATGAGATAGACAGGAAACATTTCCACCTAGCTTAGCAAAAAGGAAGAGGAAGTTTATTAGCACACAGGATAGGGAAGTAGGGACCAAAATCAACATCATACAATATGGTTATGGGTACCTCTTAAGCATTTAACAATGCTCACTGTATTCATTTCTCAGAAAGGAAATCTAATTCAACTTATGAGGTAGGGAGGGGATTTTCATTCAACTAGGTCAGAGGCCAGAGTAAGCTTTTCAACCCATCCTGAAACCGAAAGTCAATCATTTATCAGACTTTCTCCTGTTAACTGATAGACAAGGAAAGGTAAGAACCTGTAAGCCTTGCTAATAATAACTAGTAAATGAAGTCTGATCTTTTTCTTCCTACCATGAGGATGACAAAGTTTGTGTTTTAAATGAAACCCAAAGTGGTCTCTTCATTTATCTTGGGGCATGAGAAATTCTTTCTAAATTCCTTCATTCATCTAAGAAAATCCAAGTAAAAGAGAGGCAGTTAAAGATTTTTGTTTATTGGTTGGTTGGTTTAACCAGACCAACTCCCTGCCTTTGGACTAACATCATTGATAATGAGGTTAATCAGATATTCAATGACTACTAACTACAATTTTAAGGGGTTGGTCCTTATGCTCCAGCTGATTAAGTAATGGAGATCACAGACCCCTAAAGGATCCTGGATCATTGGATCATAGGTAAAGAACTTAAAGTAAGCCAATATCCCATTATCTAAACTTCCCCCAGGTCCTTCAACTGATTTTTATATTGCATGGACTGAATGTCCTTCAACACTCTGTTGACCTCTTTGATACTATCTTACCTTATCAATGCCTTCTTTTAAATGTGGTCCCCAGAAATGATCACAGTACTTCAAAAATGACATGAGCAAGGCAGAATATAGAGTGGCTAACATCTCCTTATTCCCACAAGCAATTCCTCACTTAAATAAAACCCATGACCAGATTAGTTACTTTGGCTTCTGCATCACAGTGCTAATTCCTTCTTTGCAAGTCTTTGAAATCAATATACAATCTTACCAGTTTGACATAAATGTGATGCCTCAAAAATAGCAAGATGATTCTACATTCTGGAAAGCCAAACTCAATATGTCCAAAACTGAATTTTATTTTTCCCTTTAAGCCCATCCATCTTCTAAAGTTCCCTATTTCTGGTTGTAACCTCAGCATCATCTTCAACCCCTCACTCTTATTCACCTTACATTTCTACCTAGTTGTTGAATCTTGTCATTTCAATCTATACACGATCTACTGTGTGATTCTCCTTCTGTTCTCCAACGTAGCCACCCTCCTAGTCTAGAACCTCACCATTTCCCACCTGGACTATTTTACTATGGTTTTGCCTGGACTGTCTTCATAGCTTTCCTTGCCCCAAGACTATGGCCTCTCCAACCAATCCTTCACATAACTACCAAACTGGTTCTCTTAAAGTACAAATCTTACCATGTCATCTGCCTATTCAATAAACTTTAGTGACTCCCTATGATCTCCAAGAAAAAGTATAAACTCCTTTGTTTGGCATTTAAAGCCTATGCAACCTTTCTCCAACCTACCTTTCTTTATTATTATTATTATTATTATTTCAATTAATATGAACTTATTATTAATAGGAATTCCTACCCTCTGAACCCCCTGGGGAAACAAAAGAAAAAATCCTAACAAATACACATATTCAAATCTTAGGGAAACAAATTTTCATTTTTGTCTGTGTCCAAAAAGGAGTAAAACTCATGTATGTCTAGTCTACCACTTCTCAGTCTAGAAGTGGGCAACATTCTTCATCATTAGTTCTAAGTCATTGCATTACAGAGTTCTAAAGTCTTTTGTTAATTTTTTCAAAATATCGTTATAGTACAATTTTTTCTCCTCTCTGCTCACTTTAGGTCATATTTTCCCTTATCATATGCAATTTATCTCCATGTAGACTATAGTCAAAGAAGGCTGGCCTTCTTATTACTCCATATAAAAGATACCCTATCTACTACTGCCTCATATTCATCTCTAGGGATTCCTGGTTTTTTTCAAGCCTAAGGTGAGTTCTCACACAAGGTCTTTCCTGTTGTCCCTAACTATTAATATCTTCTTCCTCATAACCACCTTCTACCATATGTGATGCCTCTCCCAGATCAATTGTAAATTCTTTGATAGTAAGGACAGTTTTCACTTTCATCCTTGTCCTCCCAGAAGCTAGCACAGGGCCTGATAAGCAGCTGCTGCTTAATAAATGTTCTTGATTAAGTGATCCATTTATCCTCTTTAGACATATAAGTCAGTGAAATGTCCAACAAGACTATACATCTCTGATGTATTGAAGAAAGACTGACTTTAGAGGCAGAAGACCTGGCCCTATTCTAATAGAAACGCTGCAGGTTGATTCAACCTTTGGGTCATTTATTCTGTCAGTTGACTGTGGCCAATGATTTAACCCCTCTGAATTCCAATTCCCTTGTCTTTCAAAGGAGGATAAGAACATTTGTCCTGCATTCTTCACAAAGTTGTTGAGAGGAAAGCACTTTCCAGACCCAGGAGCAATTGGTGGAAATGTAGAAGTAAATTTAGATTTAATGTTAGGTAAAAATCTTCTTAAAAATCAGAACCATACAAAAGTTGTGTGGTTCCCTTGAATGGAGGTCTTCAAACAAAGGTTAGAAAATTATATGTAGGCTATATTAGAGTGGGAATTCTTTTGGCCATTGGTTTAGATCAGGTGTCTCTTAAGGTTACTTACAACTCTGAAATTCTATGATTCTGTGATTTGGTGAAAACTAAAAATGATACCATGGATACAATTTATTACGACTGTTCAGCCATTTTTCAATTATGATCAGCTCTTTGTGATTCCATTTTAGGGTTTTCTTGGCAAAGACACTGTAGTGGTTTGCCATGTCTTTCTCCAGATCCTTTTACAGATGGGGAAACTGAGGAAAACAGATACAAACAGCTGTGACCTGGGTCATAAAATTAGTAAGTATCTGAGACTGGATTTGAACTCAGGAAGATGAGCCCTCCTGACTCCAAGCCTGGCACCCTCTCCATTATGCCCACTAACTGCCCTACATATCATTATGATTGCCTCTTGTGATTAGCTACATCTCAGCAGAAGTTGGTGGGCTAAATATACAGAATGAGTTACACATTTTTGACATGGCCAATATGAGACTTTGCTTCTTAATTATTTGAATATGTGTATTTGTTGCAAGAGTCTTCCTTTTTCTTTTTTCTAGAGGGAGTAAGAAAATAAGTTCCTGTTAGGTGGAAGAAGTAACAATAATATGATTGTGTGTGACTGCAAGCAGGTCAGGCCAAATATTGGAACCTAGTTTTTCCTCACCTGTAAAATTGGGACAATGATAATTGTGTCACCTACTTCATAGAATTCTATTGGGGATCATATGAAAGGATGTTCTTGATATGCTTTGTAAACTTTAAGGTAAAATGTAAATGTCAGTTATTACCAGCATTACTATTATGGATTTAATTTAGGCTAATCATAGATTTAAGCATATCTAACTCCCTTAGCTTATTACTCCTCTCCTGTTGTTTTGTCTGAACCAAAGCAGGAAAAAGAACTGACAGGCAAAATGTGAAAAAAATCACCCATGCAGGCCCAGGTCAGGAGGAAATCCCAGGCCCACTCTGACACCACAGATCTGGCCAGGTATGTGATGCAGATGCCTCGCCTTCCTCTATCAGCAGCAGCCCTGTCACCTGCCACAGGCCGCTGCCAGAATAAATGACCCAACATTTGGATCAACCTGTTACCTTCCTATTATAATGGGGCCATGTGTCCGCAGCTTCCTGCAGTTTCCCAGATCAGCATTTTGCCTTCCATTCCAGAGGTCACTTGGGAATTCCAGGGCTGAAGTCAATGCAGATGGTAAAGTCCTTTTGCTTTGGCCTGTTTGTGGCCTGCAGCATTTACTATTTCCAGTAAAAAACAAATATTGTCATAAAATAATAAACGTCTCTGTTTTGGGGACGTCTTAGCAAAAAAAAAAAAGATTGTTTTATTTATGTGTGTGTGTGTGTCTGTGTCTGTGTGTGTAGTAGCGCAGTTTGATCTCCAACTAGATATGAAAATTTCCAATTAGCATACTGAAGAAGCATGGACTAGGGATGCTGAGTCATGAGTTTTCCACTCTCCTCTCTTATCTCCTCATAGTTGTAATTAAACCAGCTCTAGCTGTTTGTGCCTCTTTCATGCTGCAATTATAGCCTTCCATGCCTTCTTTGAGAACTATCAGGAAAAAGGGTCTTAACATTAACTTGGATGAGATTGAACCAGGTTCACAGTTGTGCCAGTAATTAAAATGCATCTGAGAATCTATGTCATGGTTTAATCCCAAGCAAAAAAAAAATTACTCTAACCTAGCCAACCCCAGTGAGGAGCTATCTGGGTAAAAGCTTTTGATACCCTGCTAGAAAGGAGCTATCCAGAAAATTGACTGACTGCCTTCCCGTTGTAACATCATCCAGTGTGAAAAAAGCAAGGGAACAGAGAGGTCATTGAGTCCAGCCACTCATTTTATAAATGAGGGAACTGAGGAAAAGAGGTTAAGTGACTTGCTTAAGGTCCTAGTTAGTGGCAGCCTCACAATTAGAATCTGCTCAAAAGTTCTTGGTAGTTCTTGATTGCTCTCAGTATGAAGGCAAAAATTGACCATGGCTAGACAATCTCTGACATGGGGCAGGGCCCCTGAGACATTTGTTGGGTTTTTCCCACTATCTACATCTTTCTTGTATTCTTTCACCTTCTTCTTAGGAAGAAAGCATGGCATAGGAGACAGAACACTGCCAGAAAGTCCTCAATTCAAGTCACACTTCTAACATTCTGGCTATGTGACCCTGGACAAGTCACTGAACATATCAGTGCTCTAGATCATTCTAAGACTGAATTATAGAGAAGATGCTGGTCTGTATGTGTTGCATTTCCTAATTAGATTCCTTAATCCTAATCTCCTAATTCCTTTATCAGTGGCATCTCAGGTCTGATCCCTACCCTATCCCTCTTTTATTATTAATTTTCATTTTCTTTTCTTAATTTTTTTTTATCTTTTTCAGCTTCCTTTATAATTTCTCCCCTGACTATTCCTTATTCCTACAAGCAACATTAACTTACATTCATGGACATTATTAGTTCTTTCAGTGGCACTGAGTGCCAAAAAAGTTGCTGCTCTCTGAACAAGACCAATTCAGGACTCCCCCTAGGATGCCCACCAGTGCCGGGCTCTCATTTCTTGGGTCACAAAACCTAGATTGGCTCAAAAGGCATAGATTTAGAGCAGAAGAGAGAACTGAAAAGTCATCTAGTATGAACTTTTAATTTTACAAATGAAAGACTAAAGCCAAAAAAATTAAGTGACTTTTCCAAGGTCACATGGAGAGTAACAGAGCTGGGATTCAAAATCAGGTTCTGTGACCAAATATATCACACCATCCACTGTATCATGTTGCTGCCATTTCAGTAAAGTTGAAGTCTCACTGCCAGCCTTGGCATATGACCTCCTCAGACCTTTCAAGTTCCATAAGGATGTAAGCTTCTCAAGGGAAAGTATGATTTCTCAATTTGCTTTTGTGACCTCAGTGCCTAGCACAATGCTTTGTACATCATTGACACTCCATGTGTTTATTGAATTGATTTTTAATGAGGATCTTCCACCCACATGACTTCTTAACTTGAGTTGGTCTTTTCAACACTGGACCACAAGATATAAAGACTATAAGTCTCTGAGAAGCTCCTTCCTTCCTTCCCTAATAAATCGCTCAGCCTTCTATGCCCATGATCCATAAAAGCAGTCTCTCTGAAATCCTGTGACTCCGGGAGTATCTCAGTACTGACCTTTTCTTTCTATTAAATGTATATATCAAGCCACTGATACAAATTGCAAACGCATCCTCCCAACATCAAGGTTGACATTATTTCAATACTTCAAAGGGTGATATTAGGTAAAGGAAAAGCTTTGAAGTGGGGAGTAATAAATTCCTCAATCAGCAGTGGCCAAGGTCTCAAGCAGAGGGGATATACGAGGCAAGCCAGTGAAGAGCCAAAGCCCCAAAGCAGCCAAAGACCAACACCCCAAATGTAGCAGCTACAGCCATTGTAACTCACATACACATAACTGACCTACATGTCATGGTGCCACCAGAGCGCTTGGCAGTTCAAATAATGCCACACTCCTCCTGCTTACAATGAATGTTCACATTTACTATCCTTGAGGCAGTCGGCCCTGAATAAGAAATTACAAGAACAACACACAATCCCATACCTCCTACTTAATTTCTGTGATATGTAATATCTGAAAACAAGAGCAGTATAAGGTGATTTTTTATTTTTTATTTTCTTTTTAATTTTCAGAATAAAACAAGCATTTCTATAACACAGTATGATAAAAAAAAAAAGATGATTGTACATGCAATTGCAAATCTTTATTTATGCACGATTTGCTATTCCTTTCATTATTCCTTGCCATCCCTATTCCTATTCCTTATAAAATTATTATATAAATTTCTTTTTTTCTCCACCCCTCCCCCAGCCCTAGGGATGGCTTCCATTAGACACAAACACACACACACACACACACACATACACATATGTGTAAAATTATTCTATATATCTATTTATCAGTTCTTTTTCTGGATGCAGATAGTATAAGGTGATTTTTAAAGTTTAGGTAAAAACTAACAATCACTACGGATCACTATGTGCCATGAAGCCCCTTTACCTTCCTACTACTGCGTCCCCTTTCTAACTAGAGCTTTGCAAACAGTAAACAGATCAACACTCCCACATCTCCATCAAATCACCATTCCCCATGATTTCCATCTAAATCACTCCTCCATGGCTACCATTCTTCTGTATGCCTTTTCAGTAATTATTATCATAATGATAACACAGCATTTATATAGCACTCTAAGATTTACAAAGTCCTTTTACATACGTTCATTCATTTGATGCTCGCAACAGCCCTGTGAGACAAATGCTACTATTAGCCCCATTTTACTGAGTGATTTATTAGGGAAGGACCTACGTAGCTTCTCAGAGACTTAATATCTTGTGGTCCAGTGTCCCAAAGACCAACTCAAGTTAAGAAGCCATGTGGTTAGAAGATCCTCATTAAAAATCAATTCAGTAAACATATACTGGGTATCAACTAAGTACAAAGCACTGGACTAGGCACTGAGGTTACAAAGGCAAATCGAGAGGCATGCTAAGGCACAGAGAAGTAAAGTACTTAGCCAGGGTCATTGCTAGTGTCTTAGACAGGATTAGAACTCAGATGACTCTAAGTCCTGCACTCTGTCCTGTACCACCTAGCTGCCCGCTTATGTGGTCTTCCCCAGTTTGAATGTAATATCCCAGGGAGGATCTCACATGATTGCATTTGTATCCCTTAGCTCTTAGCATAATGCCCAGCACATAGTAGGCATTTAAGAAGTACTCTTCTCCTCATTCACAGCAGTAAACTTTTACAGGGTCTTCCTTACAGCCAAAAATACTGACCCAAAGCCTAGAGTAAATGTACAATACAAAGGATCTCATCCTATAGACATCATTGCTTTGGAATAAAGAGGGGAAATTCATTAAAAGTTGTAGAGCCCGGGGCAAACTATTCAACCTCTCTGTTTCCTTATCTATAAAATGGAAGTTTAGATTAGGTGACTTCTAAGACCACATTCAGTTCTAAAACTCCACAATCACTTGAGTTAATGAAAAACAAGCAACCTGTAGGGAGAGACTTGGATTCCAGTCTAGAATTCTCCCAGTCTGTTGGCAATAGCACTAACTCAATGCCTAGAAGAGAAATGCTGAATTTCCACCCTATACTCTACATACCACTAACAGTTCTGGAATGTTTCTGCTTCAGCCAAAACAACGTTCACTGGGATGCCTGAAAAGTTGCCCTGTCATTGTAATAGGTAAGGCTTTTATAGAATAGAATGCCAAGGACAAGGCCCCAGTTTTTTCACTGCAGGTATCTTCTCTGCTTCAAGATCTAAAGTTTCTGGCTCCTTGTTTGACAGACAGTTGGAAATCAGACACCAGTTAAGAAGTGGACCTCGGAATCTTAACATTGAAATACAGCAATTCTCAAAGACTCAATTGAATAAAATCACATATGCTTTCTGTCCTGACATTATTCTCTGCTTACTTTGAGATACCAATGGAAATGTGTATATAGTAACATTACAAAAATTAATTTATCCTCTCATAACTTTAACCCTGGAAAAATGGGTAAGCTGTTTCTCCTGACAAAGCTCTCCTTATGTACTGTCTCATCTGATTCGCACAATCACTCTTGAGTCAGCAAGCATATTATCCCACTTTATATATAACAGGACTGGTCTGGGCATGCTCCAGAGGCCCCTTACACATTTCTCTGGGCATGCTTCAAAGGCATCTTAAATATAGATCTAGAAACAAGCATAGGGTGGCCCAATAACTGCCAAGTACTCGTAGTTAAGTGGAAAGACTTGAACTTGGTCATTCAAAGACCTCTGCTCCCTCCATTCTGCTCCCTAACCTACAACAGACTCTATTTTTCTCCAAGCTATGACAATTGTGTTTTATATTATTTTTAGCAAAATCTTTCTTTACCTTCAAGTGTCCTT
>JAQQSV010005037.1:0-14659 GCA_028646515.1 Pseudochirops corinnae | reverse complement strand
TTTTTTTTATCCCTTTATTTAGTAGAGCATAGCTAAAGAAAAAAAAGCATGTTGACATGATTTAACCTCATTTGAAATTATATGGAAGGCTGCAGATGGAAGCAGTTACATTGAAGCTAAAAATGACTCACAAAGAAAATACTGAAAAGATTCCCAACTGTTTGTGTTGTTCAGTTGTCCCACTCTCTGTGACCCCATTTGGAATATTCTTGGAGGAGACACTGGAGGGCTTTGCCATTTCCTTCTCCCACTCATTTAACAGACGAGGAATGGAGGCAAACAGGGTTCAGTGACTTGCCCAGGGTCACACAGCTGGTAAGGTTGGATCTGAACTCAAGAAGATGAGTTTTCCTGACTCTAAACCTGGCATTCTATCCACACCTACCTGCCCTATTCTTGACTGTAGAGTTTAAATTCTACTAGCATCCCTAAATGACTGACGTGTATGAATATTATACTGTTGATATAAAAAAAAAATCAAAAGTACTGAAAGGTTACAAACTGACCATCTAGATGTAACATTATTCTTCACTGTGTACTTATTGGCATTAAGCAGACATTATGCTATTTTTTTGGTGTCCATCTGCCAATTACAATATTAAGTATACAGTATTTGAGAACTAGAATAATGTAGTAGATAGTGAGCTGGTCTCAAAGTGAGGAAAACCTAGATTCAAGTCTTCCCTCTGATTCATACTGGCTGTGGATCTTTGCCAAAGCACTTAACCTCTCAAAGGCTCTAAGTTACAGAGAAGAGGTCAGACTGCATTGTTAGGAGATTCTTCTATTCCTCATACCAATGAAATCACATATCCAGCCCTAACTTATATCGTATTTAACTCTGAAGATACTTCCAAAGGAATTTTTTCACTCACTAGTTATATCTGACAAAGAATAATTAAGAATGTTTGAAAAAAAATTCATTTGCTTTTAAAAAATGCAATTTGTACAACTGAATTATTTTAAAACCCATTTCAAAGTATAGATCATTTGCCACAATGAACATTTGTGGGATTTCTATAAAGAGCTGCTTTCAGTCTATCTAAACTTAATGATTTTAAAGTTTAAACCTAATTTCAATACAGAAGCAATAGCTGTTATCCAAAAAGGAAAAAAATCTGTGGTACTCCAAAAAAGGTTCATTTTGGCGTGTGGGGGTGGGTGTCTAGGTTCTCTTTCTATATACTACTTCTGCATCAGACATGAACCCTTCCTTTTTCTTGCTGGAAACCTCCAACTTCTTAGCTCATTAACACCTATCTACTTCTAACAAACAGTTGAGAGACTAATTGTACTAAAGCATGACCTTGCCCCTTGCTATAAAACTCCCGGCCCTTTCCCATATTCCTGAGCAGTGTCCTTGGGGTAACTATATCAAACTGAGAGGAGGGGCAAGAGCCTGGAATAATTTGGGTTTGGAGTCAGGAGAGAATCTTTCACAAAGTCATCCATACTTCTCTCTCTTCTCCCCATCACCTTTTATAAGACTATGTCATGGATGTATTTTGCCCCTCTGGAGATTAAATTTTATCCCTGTCATGTGATGAAGCAAGGAATATTTGCTCTCCACTTCTTAACCCATGCCCTTACATATTTAAAGTTGTCACAAGGCCCTCCCCTATGTGAGCGAAAATATGCCAAATACTCCTCTCACCAATGCAAGGGTATGACACGACTCCAAAAGACTCATGATGGAAAGAGATATCCTCATCCAGAGAAAGAACTACAGAGTCTAAATGCAGACTGAAGCAAACTACTTGTTCCCTCTCTTTTTGTTTTGTTTATTTCCTCTTTCTCATTGTTTACTCCATTGGTTATAATCCTTCTTTACAACCTGACTAATGTTTAATGTGAAGGTATTTGTAGAACCTGTATTTGATTGCATGCTGCTATGGGGGAGAAGGGGGAGGAGAGGGAAGGGGAAAAATCTGAAACTCAAGGGATTGTGGAACTGAATGTTGTAAACTAAAAGTAAATAAATAAATTTTTTAAAAAAGAAAATATGCCAAATAATAGATGATTGCTTTTAGCATCCTTAACTGGTTGTTTGCTTCTACAAAAATCTCTAGGTCTCTGTTTGATCTCTTTGGGATATAGGCCTAGTAGTGATATAGCTGTGTCAAAGAATATGCACAGCGTAGTTACTCTGGGGACATATTTCTAAATTGTTTTTCAGAATGGCTAGATAAATTCAGAGCTCCACCAACAATGCATTTATGTGCCTATTTTCCAGCAGGACTCGTATGTACAAAAATATAGCAGTTCCTTGTAGTGGCAGAGAACTCGAAATTAGGGAGGGAGGTTCTCAATAATTGGGGAATGCTGGGCAAATTATGCTTTATGAATGTAATGGAATACTCTGTCACAAGAAATGATGAAAGGGATGATTTCAAAGAAACCTGGGAAGACATGTATGAACCAATATAGAGTAAAATATACAGGAACCAGAATAATTTATATAAAAACAACAACACTGTAAAGACAAGCAAATTTGAAAGACTCAAGAGTGTTGATCAATGCCATTGAACATACTACCTACCTTCTGACAGAGAGCTCATGGACTAAGACTGAAAATTTAGACATCTGTTTTTGGACATGGCCCATGGGGGAATCTGTTTTGCTTCACTATGCACATTTGTTACAAAGGCTTTGTTTTTCTTTTTTCCAGTGAGATGAGAATGTGGGAAGAGCAAATAGATTTTTTTGTTCAATGAAAAAATTAAACTATATTTTTAAAAAATCTCTAGGTCCCAAGAAGTACCTTCAATGGACTGGGAAGACATTCATCTATCTTCCAAATATATCTGACATAAAGGATGTACCCTAGAGAAATTTGCCTAATCTTTGCTGTCAATTGTATGACAGTTTAAAAACTAAGATTAAAAAAGAGAAACATGAGGCATTTTTAAAAATTAAAGACGAAGATAAAATTTGATACTAAACAGTTCTATAAGGTGAAATATTTAAAGGAAATACAGATTATAATTTTTAAGAACAGGAATATTAGACATGACAACCTGAAGAAAGCCATCTAGCTTATATATTACTTTAGCAAAACTAAGATTATAGTGTTAAAACAGGCATGTGAAGATGGCTATAATTTTGAATAAAAACTTTTTTCCTGTGTTTTTGTTCTTTTCCTACATGATTCCTTCTAGAAAACTGATTTTTAAAAATGTTCATATTCAGAAACATTAGACTAGCAAGAAACATTACTAAAATGTATAGAAGTGATTCATTTCTGAGATGCTTCCTGGCCATTGATGCCAGGAACTTTAGTATGGTGCTCTTCAGTTTCCACTTGTGCACTAGATTTTATGGCATGAGCTGCATAATTAAGGCTGGTATTTTCAGTCCATCTCCAGTAGCCTGAGAAAGGATTGTACAGCATTCCTGCTATTGTTTGGACCGAAAGACCATCTAAAAAAAAATCATAAAACATATTTAATAAATTATAACAAGCAAAGGTCTTACAATGTTGATGTAACTACCAGTAATCAAAAACCAAGGTTGAAATAACATACATATAGTCTTCTTTTTTTAAATTAACTTTTACTTTTAGTTTACATCATTGATTTCCACAAGATTTTGAGTTACAAATTTTCTCCCCATCTTTCCCCTACCCACCCCCCGAAAACAACGATCCCACTGTATACCCCCTCCCCCAATCTGCTCTCTATTATATCCTCCCCCATCACCCCTCTGACTTTCTGGTAGAGCAAGATAGATCTCCCTATCCCAGTGCTTGTATATCTTATTTCCCAGTTGCATGTAAATTATATATATATTTTTTAACATATGATTTTAGAACTTTAAATTCTAGATTCTTTCCCTTCCTCCCTTGTCACCCACCCCCACTGGAAAGACAAGCAATTCAATACAGGCCGTATAATACATATAGTCTTCCTGAATGGCACAGGCAGCCATACTTTCTAATCAATAGAGAAAAGAGCTCACCTAAGAGGAGACTCTTACAAAGATAGCTTCTTAGGTCTGATTTTTTAAAAATAGTACAAAAAGGAATCTAAAAAACAAACCATTTCTAATTGGGACTATGAAATTCATTTCAATTTAATAAACATTTATCAAGTACCTACTGTGTGCTAGGCACTGTGCTAAGCACTGGGGTTACCAAAAGAGGGGAAAGACAGTCCCTGCCCTTGAGGAGCTTACTATCCTGGTGGGAGTAGGGGGGGATATTTGAACAAATATAGACAAAGCAAGTTATATACAGAAAAAATAGGAAATAATTAACAGAAGGAAGGCACTGGAATTAAAGAGGGATTAGGGAGAGCTTCCTAAAGAAGGTAGGATTTTAGCTGAGACTTAAAAGAAGAAGCCAGGAAAGTCAGCAGGCAGAGGAGAAGAGGGAGAATATTCCGGGCTTGGAGGACAGCCAGAGAAAATGCAGAGCCAAGAAATAGTGGCTTATTCATAGAACAGCCAGGAGGCAAGTGTCACTAGATCAAAGAGTATGTGTTGGGGAGTAAGGAGTAAGAAGACTGGACCTAGGGTTATGAAGAGTTCTAAATGCCACACAGAGCATTTTGTATTTGCTCCTAGAGGTAATAGGAAGCCACTGCAATTTATTTCAGGGGGGGGAAGGGAGGGCTGGAATGGTGTGTGTGACATGACCAGCATTTTAGGAAAATCACTTTAGTGCATTTAGTCCATGAATGGAGGATGGACTCGAGTAGGGAGAGATTTGAGCCAGGTAGACTCATCAGCTGGCTATTCCAAAAATTAAGGTATGAGGTAATGAGCATGTAGGCTAGAGTAGTGCACCAAATCCCATGAAATTTAAACATTTAACATCACAACCTGGCCAATATGTATAACAAATTTGTAAACAAGTATATTGGTCACAAAATAAGTGGAGTTGGGCTTAATAATGGCTAAGTAGCTATAAAGTCTAGTGGGTCCATCACAGTATTTTTGGTGTAAACTTGTCCAACATAGTTGAAGGTTCTTCAGATTCATAGGCATTCTTGGTTTACTACCCTTTGTTAAAAAGAATATATAAATGTTCTGCATGATTGCACATGTATAACCTATATCAGAATGCTTGCCATCTCAGACAGAGAGGAGAGATGGGAATGAAAAACAGAATGTGGAACTCAAAACTTAAAAAAAAAAAAAAGAATGTTAAAAATTGTTTTTACACGTAATTCGGGGGGGGGGGGAAGAGGTCCATTTTATCCAATAGTGCCTTTAGGTATAGGCAACTTAGGGGACTAGTATGAGGGTTCTTTGGGCTTTCTCTATGCTAGAAATGCCTCAAAACCTGAGGGGATATGAATGAGTAGGGAAATTAATAAGAGGGGTACAACTAGACATGACAACTTTCATCCGTTGAAGGTACCTATGAAATGCCCTGGCCCAATGTGACTAGGATCATAGAACATGACCAGTTGCCCTAATTTTCATAGACTGAGAATTGTAAGAGACTTTACAGATAATCTAGTCCAACCTTCACATTTTACAAATGATGAAACTGGTCAGGTCTGGAAACTCAGAGCTAAAAGAAACAAATGAAGACACTTACCCAAGGTCATATAAGTTTCAACCAGCAGCATTTTTTGACTCTAAGCTAGTGTTCTTTCCACTACACCAGGGGTTCATAATGTAGCATCCATGACCTTATTTTTTTTAATACTCTGATAACTGTATTCCAATATAATTGGTTGCTTTGTCATTCTGTGCATTTTATTTTATGTCTTTAAAGACATTATTCTGAGAAGAGAGCTATAGGCTTCAACAGAAATGACAAAGTGGTCCACTACACAAAAAAAAGTTAAGAACTCCTATACCCGGCCAACTCAACAAGGCCCAAGTTAAGTTCATTAAGAGACAGAACCAATACCAGAATCCCAGTCCCTATATCCCAGATCTAGCTCTCTTCTCAATACTGCACACAGTTATCTCTATTTGACATTCTCCTGAAGATATTTTGAGGCTTTACTGTAGGCCTTATGTAACACTAACTTGGGTCTCAATTTAGGAGTGAGATCAATGCCCTAGAAAATCATGTTGCCTTTTCCCTTCTAACTCTCTTTTGTCTTTCTCTCCTTGAAAGCTAAAAAGAAAAAATTGCCTCCTCAATTTAAGAGTTGGTTCCTCCTGAATTTGTTGGGCCCTATTTTACTGCTTTATATGTCATTTTTAGCAATGAGTAAATTATAAGACTTCATTAAGATCACATTTTAAAGAATGTTTTATGTTTTGGAAGCAATTATTTGTACTTAAGCTGGTAAGATTGCTTTAATACTTACTTGATTCTAAAAGGCTCTCTAATTCTTCTGGTGAAACAAACTTCTCCCAGGTATGAGTTCCTTTAGGTATGATGCCTGCAATTTGTTCTGCAAAGATAATTCCTAAGGCATAGGAAAGTTGTGTTTTGTTCATTGTAGTGATGAACAAAGAGCCTCCAGGCTAACAAGACCAAAAGAAACAAAAAAAGGTAATAAAAAAAAATTCAGAAAGGAAAGTGGCACCAGTCAGTTGACAGGTCTGAGATTGTTTCATGGTAGGTTCACAACCAACATAACTGTAGCTAAGATGCATATAAGAAAAATATAATAATTCCATCAAAATAATATTCATTGTCTTGGGGGAAACTCTGTCTCTTTCTAATCATCAGTAAAAGCTAGCTTCATATATAAAGAGAGGTTTTCATTAGCATTACATTCACAACTCTCACAAAGCTAATTCACAGTTACTTTTTCTAATTTTTGAACACATGAATTCTGAAAAATGGTACATGAAAATAAGGTAGCAAATTAAATCAATATTTAGGTTCCACCTAATACCCATCAGATTGGTAAAGATAGTAAAAGAGGAAAAGAGCAACGACTGGAAAGCTTGTAGGAGAATAGGCAGATTCACGCATGATGACTGTAGAGCTGTGAACTGGTTCAATTATACCCAAAATGTCACTAAACCAAACATACTCTTTAAATCAGCAAACCTACTATTAGGCATCTATACCAAAGAAGTCAAAGAAAGAGGGAGAGAACCCGTATGTACAAAAATATCTATAGCATGTCTTTCTTAGTAGCAAAGGAAATAAAATAGGTCCCGTCTAATTTGGGAATGGCTGGAAAATTAGGGTAATATAAATCGAAAAAAATATTTTTCTAATACAAGAAATTATGTACATGACTGATTCTGAGAAACATGGGAAGACTCTTACAAACTAATAAAGATTGAGATGAACAGAATCAAGAGAAAAATTTGTGAAATGACAATAATAATGTGAAGAAATGCTACTTTAAAAGACTCTAATCAAAGCAGTGAACAGTATTGATTTTAAAAGACTGACAATGATACCTTCCACATCACGTCAGAAAGGGCAGGAACTCGAGATTTTGAATGAGACATGCGTTCTCAGACACATGCTGGCCTGCTTTGCTAAACTAGGCGTACGTTTGCTATAAGAGAAGACATCTGCTGAGCAAACAGAATGGAAGGATACTATGTGAGTGCATAGTGATTGGGATGCAAAAAGAACTACATTAATAAAACACCCATTTTTAAATGACCAGAAGGGAAAAGAGTACATAAGATACTACAAACAAATAGAGCAGTTTGGTCAAATTTTTAAATTATAGATGTATAATTTATATAAATATATATATAAATGTATAAATGTGTATATATAATGTATCTTTTAAAAAACATGTAGATACGTGTATGTATATATATATATATATATATATGTCTTCTAAAAACATACACATAACAGAAATTTAATTTCTTATACAATATTCTTTCTTGTTCTTTGCATACTGAAATTTTTGTGTTTACTGATGATTAAGTTCACAATAAAAAAGAAACTTTTAAAAAATAAGGTGACGGGTACCTCTAAAATCATGGAATCAAAGACATTTAAAAAATAATCTAGAAAACAAAACTGAAAGAATAATAATATTCCTCAGTACAAGCACTTTACATATTATTATCAGGCTTTTAATAGTAACTCAGGCTCTTAATAATGTTTTCCTCTATGAAGCAGCATTCCATAACATCTTGTGCAAAAATTACTGATTGACCTGCACAATCTATTTACAGCACAATCCTGTTATAAAGGGATGAGCTACAACAAATGTTATACTTACAAAAGGATTTCCTGTGAAATATGAATAAATAATTTTCTGCAAGAAATACTGTAAGAGGTAGAATAAAATGCACAGTTTCTACTGTGAAATGAATTCTAAATACTCAAGAAAGACTTGGAGAAAGAGAAGGGAATAAGGAAGGCATTATCATAGAATGAGAGCTGAAAAATGTACCCTGGGAAAGAGATTCAATTAGGTTTAGTTTTCTTCATGAGAAGAACATATAACTGCAATTTATGAGTTTCTTAAATAAGAAATTCAACAAATGTGCAAAGGAAGCTTAGGTTTTAAATTTCAGAGCAAGCAACTGAGGCACTGAGAGATTTTGTCACTTTTAGATAGACCTGAAACAAGTTTATCTCATTAATTCTATGTTTCCAGCATTCTTATTAAAATGGTATTTTAGAAAAACAGAATTTTGCTATTCTACTAGATTATGTGAGTTAAGAGAGAATAGGACAAAAATGACCCCCAAATAACAGGTTAGTCAAAGTAATTTATATGTGGCTTTGCAATGTATTCCTATGCATCAAACAATGTGGGAAATCAAAGAACTTAAATGCAAATTAATCACAGGGAGATGATGTTTCTGGATATTGCTTTTATCCAGTTTCTCCCTAATCCTTTTACTATTGGGGAAAGAATAGCACTACCTTTCAGACTAATGGTAAAAAAAGCAACCTGAGCAGATCTCCCTAAATTCACTAATACTCACTCTTTCACTAGATAAGTAAAAAGAGAGGAAAAGTAATTATTTTTATTTAAAAGGTATTTCTGGTGGGGGAAAAAAGTGTACAGAGCAAGAGAAAGCATTTACTTTCAATTCCTTCTGACTTATAGAATCTGTGCAAGAAAAGTTCAACAAGGAAATGAGAAAGTAAACACATGCTGGAAGCCAAAGTACTTCTCCTGAAATGAAGATGAATATATCTAGTTATAATTTTTTTCTGGAATACTTCAGCAACACATTTATGTGCATGTACTTCTTTATTTTTATTTTATTTGCACAGGCATACAGATTCTCAGCAGGCCCAATGTGTGAGCTCAACAATAAAGAGTGAGACTTAAGATTTAGGAAATAAACTCAAATAGCTACACTAGTTAAAGGAGCATTTTCTAGAAGTCAATGAAGTTTGGGGCAATGAAAGAAAACTGGGGACAGCACTCCATTCTTTTGGCACCTGAATCTAGGGAATTCTCTTAAATAAAAGAGAATTTAAAATTCAAAATTGAACAATAATGGCTCATATAGTTTTAGTTTATGTTGCTATAATTACTTAGCCTTTATAAGGCTGGATTAAAAAAAATAATACAAAAATCCCATGAGCCCCTCATGAATATCAGTCTCATCACCTCACATTTAGCTTCAGATCTAACATATTATATTGAAGGTACTTTGAGAAGTAGCATGGTATAATGCAACGCAATGTGGCCACATGTTAAAAGACATTTTATAACATGTACTTAGATTTAAAAGCCTAGACTGAGCTGTTCTACACAGGATCCTGAACAGCCATATATATATGTACAGAGTTGCTTAGCATATACAATTTGATAAATGAAATTACTGTAACAGATGTGGTTTTTTATTACAAATCAATGGTTCTAGGAATTTTTGCAAAAGCATCTCTTAACTATTTAAACCTAGTCAACACTAGAGGAAAGAATACTGTTATAAATGTGTGTAGCTTCCCAAAGTTGCCCTTGTCAAAAGTCATTTACTTTCAATAAAAAACTAGGCTCCAAAAGTCTTTTGGAGTGTCTGCCTTTGCATTGGCTAATAGAGACAGCAACATTGGTTTCAAGATATCAGTTCTCTACCGAGTGGTATCAATATTCAGGGCCAACCTAAGAGCATATAAAGATATAGAGAGAAGAGCCACTACACCAGGTTCCCCAAGACATGCTCTACTTTCAGGCCTGAAGCTAGAGACTGAATGGCTTCAGTTACAAAAGGAAATCCATTACCACATGCACAAAAAACTCTTTGCCCTGCCAAGACCTGCCTGAGTACCTGTTTCTTAAAAGAAATAAACAGAAGAGAACCTTTGGTCAATCTAAGACAATGCTTACTTTTAATACTTGGCAGCAGCACTGAACAAAGGTTTCCAAATCATTCACATGCTCCACAACCTCTGAAGCTACAACAGCATCGAAAGTTTCTGCAGTCTCTTCTACAATGTCCTCCAGGGAACATGCTTTGTACTGGATTCTCTTGTCCAGGACTGGATCAAATGATTTGTGCTGTCGTGCTGTTTTAATATTCTCATTCAAAGGATCAATTCCAGTAACCAAAGCTCCCAGTCGCCCTAGAGGCTAAGGACAAAAAGGATTGTCACCCTCTGAAAGAAAACAAGAAGCCTATACTATTAGCTTAAAATTTTCTACAAGGCTAGCAGTCAGACATTATGAAAAAAAAATTTTCTCTGCCCTCTGGGTACATGGCACTATATTTATTTTCTGTAGTGATAGTGACAAACAACCGAAAATGTACTAAGTTTATGGGGTTTGGGTTTTTGGGGTTTTTTTGCTTTTTTGGAGGGGGAAAGCAGGGCAGTTGGGGTTAAGTGACTTGCCCAAGGTCACACAGCTAGTAAGTGTTAAATGTCTGAGGCCAGATTTGAACTCAGGTTCTCCTGATTCCAGGGCTGGTGCTCTATTCACTGTGTTACCTAGCTGCCCCATGTATTATGTATTTTTAAAATGAAGGCATAGGGGCAGCTAGGTGGCACAGTGAACAGAGCACCAGTCCTGGAGTTAGGAGGACCTGAGTTCAAATATGGCCTCAGACACTTAACACTTACTAGCCGTGTGACCTTGGGCAAGTCACTTAACCCCAACTGCCCTCCAAAAAGCAAAATAAAATAAAGGCATAATCAGTCTTTGAGTTCTCTTAACCACTCTAAAGGACTGCACTTTTCCTCTGAAGACAAGAAATCATTTGATGTAAGCTGTTCTCTTTTCAACCTTTGGGAATCAATGAGTATTTTTACAGAAAAGCCATGTAGCCTTAGTTTATGTTGCTATAATTACTTAACCTTTACAAGGCTGGATAAAAAAAATACAAAAATTCCATGAGCCCCTCATGAATATCAGTCTCATCATCTCACATTTAGCTTCAGATCTAACTTTTATATTGACGGTACTTTGAGAGATAGCACGGTATAAATAATGATTTCTTTTTGCCTTCACTAATTTATATGCCATTACATTAATGCCCTTGAAACCTGGAAGAATAATTAACAATGCCATTTCACAAGATTTTTCAACATGAGACCAGAAGGACAATGTTTCAACAAGATTCTTCTATATTATGGGTTCTATAAGAAAAGTACCCAGAACACAGAATGAAAGGCTTGTTGCTATTCCCCAAGGCCTGGTATAATTTAGCAACAGACTTTAATTTCACCTATTACAATTCCATGACCAAGTTAGGTTACTGTATAGAAGGGCTTTTTCAATCCCAGCCTTACCCTTCATCATAGGATGTATATTCATTCATTCAAATGTTTCTTAAAAATACTTAATGAATACTGCATAAATCTGTTCCCTTCCCTCTCAGGCTTCTAACTTGGGTTTAAAAGGGAAAAAATAAGTGAGATAATTATAAACTGATCTGGTTCTTACTTCACATAACAATCCACCTCCACAGCCAACATCCAGAATCTTCATTCCAGACAACGGGCTCTCCAACTGATGATTAGTAACCATTTTCAAAAGGTTATCTCTAAAAAATAATAATAAAAAAATCTGTGACTGGCTTACCTCTAAAAACTTCAAAATATAAAATTTCAGTGATTTTCTTATTAATAAAACATTTTAAAGGGTGCCATTCTTAAAGAACTGCTGTATCTGCAATTTAAAATTAATTTGTTTGTAAATATTTTAAAATTTTTATTTAGGAACAAATGGAAGTGTTTCTCCAATGATCAAAACCAAAAAAGCTTAAGAGTAACTTGGAAATTGGAGGAATCGGGGGCAGCTGGGTGGTGCAGTGAATAGAGTACCGGCCCTGGAGTCAGGAGGACCTGAGTTCAAATCCGGCCTCAGACACTTAACATTTATTAGCCATGTGACCTTGGGCAAGTCACTTAACCCCAATTTCACTGCCTTCCCCCCTCACAAAAGGAAAAAAAAAAATTGGAGGAATGGAAAGTGGAAGGAATAATGCAGACCATAGGACAAAGACAGTAATAGACAATGTTATGGTAGAAAGACAAATACACTAATAGGAGGTTGGTAGGGTGTGAATTACTCTAAAATTCTGGACAGCAATTGGGAATTATGCCAAGAAAATGACAGCAATGTCACAGAGATCTGACTACTAGCCATAATACCTGAAGGATATCCAATATAGAAAGAAAGATACCATGTATAACCAAATATTTATGCAACATTTTTGTGTACATCAAAGAGCTGGAAACAAAGCAGTTTCATATTAATTGGGGAATGGTCAAACAAACTACAATACCTAAAAAGTTTTATATGTGATGAGTTCAAAGGTGAGAAATATTTCCTGTGAGAAGCAAAAGGGAGAGTGGTCTTAAGAGAACAAAGAACTCACCAAAAAACTTAAATCTTAAGACACAAAAAACTTAAATCTTAAGTGCAGAAGATAAAAAGAAAGACAGGTAAGAAAGAATAAATAGAAAAATGTAGCAAGTCCTATAAAATCAGTTTCAGGAGTGTGAAAGCTCAAAATAAAGTGAGACTGGGCAGAAAAGCTAACGCTAACAAAAAGTATTGGGTTTTTTAAACTGTACTGAAGACTACCAAAGAGGCCCATCTTTTTAACACCAATATTCTGTTATTAAGTAGATAAGGAATGGATTGCTGATTTCAATGTCATAGGACACTCCTCTACCAATGCAAGTCAACACCTTCTCTGCAATGCATAGCCTAGACAGTTGCTTAGGGCAATGAGAGGTTAAGGTACTTGCCAGATCACACAGTCAATATGTAGCAAAGGCAGGACCATCACTCAGGTCTTCTGGCCTCCAAAGCCAGTTTTCTATCCACATACCACCATGCCTCTCAGAATACACTGTTGCTGTAATGGTCACAAATCATGGTATGCCTCAATCTTAGAAGAATTAAAATTACCAAAAAAAACCCCAAAACCCCAAAATGGAAAAAAAAAACTATGAAAAGATTAATAACAGGTACAAAGAAGCTGTCACATATTACCAAAATGTGATACTTTTAAAGAATTATAATTAGAGCATGAAATTTGCCTTCTCAATAGCCATAACTGTGGAAAAGGTATGGAGAAAAGAGCAGTGATAAAATCAGAAGACAAGGGTTTCTGATCCCTAATCTGTCACTTATTTACTGTGCAGTGTTTCCTAATTATTTATTTGTGACTTTTTAAAAATGTGAGTTACAGATTCTCTCACTTCCTTCCCTCTCCCACTAACTGAGAAGGCAAATAATGTGATATCTATTAAATACATGAAATCACGTAAAACATGTTTCCATATTAAACATATTGACCAAAAAAAAAAAAAACCCAAGAAAAACAAAGAAAGTGAAAAAATTATACTTCAATTTGCACTCAGAATTCATCAGTTTTCTCTGGAAGTTGATAGCATTTTTCATCATGAGTCCCTTGGAACTGTCATGGATCACTATAATGATCAGAGTTTTGCTGTATATTCTTGAACAAATCACCTGGCAGGGACCTTAGAGATGATGTAGTCCAACTCTTTTATTTTACAGATAAGTAAATCCAGTGAAGTTAAGTGATTAAAATAATGCACCAAGTCACTTATGCTTCCATGTCTGTTTCCTCATCAGTAAACGAGACGGTGGACTATCTCAAAAATTCAATAATCACAAAGCATCAACTTTCACAAAACCCCCTACTACTCTGTCAATTTGTTATTGTTTTCAAATAGTACATGTAAAGAAGTCTGTTTTATGTAAGCAAATTTTAAAAAGCAACAATTGTATGACTGCTGGGCATTTCTGGGATTAATCCAAAGAATAGTCACAGTAGTCCTAATAGGAAGAATGGAAGAAGAAACACTCCCTGAAAAGATGTTTGGGGAATAGGTGAAGGGGTGGAATGATATAGCCTAGATGGTACAAAACTGAAAAAGGGTTGGGAGCCTCCACAGCAAAATGAGTACAAAGGGAACAATAGTACCTTTAAGCCACAAATAATTCCCATACAATGAAAGGAAGTTAAAAATCATAGAGTCATTGATCCTTAGACCTGGAAAGGACCTCAGAGATCATCCAGCAAGATTCCTTCATTTCACAGACAAGTAAAGAGTGGGTCAGAGAGGTTAAATAATTTGCCCAGGGTCACACAGAATATGAGTGGTAGAGGCACAATTCGAACTTTTGCATGCAAATTTCTTTGTTTTTTCTTTTAAATTTTATTTTAGTTTGCATCATTCATTTCCACAAGATTTTGAGTTACATATTTTCTCCCCTTCTTTCCCCTACCCACCGCCCCAAAAAAGCCATCCCAATGTGTTCCCCCTCCCCCAGTCTATTCTCTCCTATGTCTTCCCCCTCACCCCTCTGACTTTTCA
>JAQQSV010005036.1:0-14659 GCA_028646515.1 Pseudochirops corinnae | reverse complement strand
TGCTTTCTGTGTATCTTATAATTTTAATTATATTTGTGTAAAAAGTTTAATAATTAATCAAGTTATAATAAAATCAAATTATAATTAATCATAATAAGTAATCAAAATTATCCATCTTATTTTTTGTGATCCTTGCTAACTGTTGTTTGGTTATGAAATTTTCCCCTGTCCATAAATCTGAATGCTAATTTCTTCTTTGCTGCTATAATTTGTTTATGATGTGATTTTTTCTATCTAAGTCATATACATTTGGACTTATATTGGCATATGGTATAAGGTGTTGATCTAAACATAATTTCTGCTAGAACGCTTTCTAGTTGTCCCCGAAACTTTTATCAAATACTGATTCCCTATACTAGTAGCTAGGACAGCTAGGTAGCACAGTGGATAGAGCACTGGGCTTGGAATCACAAGACTCATCTCCATGAGTTCAAGTCTGGCCTCAGATCCTGACTAGCTCTGTGATCTGGGGCTACATCACTTCACTCTTTTTGCCTCAGTTTCCCCATCTATAAAATGATGACAAACCACTCCAGTTATCTCTGCCAAGAAAACCCCAAAGAGAGGTCACGAAGAGTTGGACACAAGTGAAAAATGAATGAACAACAATATGCTAGTATCTGGGCTCTGGGTTTATTGAACGCTAGTCTACTAGAGTTTATTTGTTTCTGCATATTGTACCTAATTTGGCCCATTGATTGCCTTTCCTTTATTTTTTTATTTTTATTTTTTGCTTTTTGGAGGGAAATTGGGGTTAAGCAACTTGGCGAAGGTCACACGGCTAGTAAGTGTGTCATGTATCTGAGGCCAGTTCTGAACTGGTGAATACTGCACCACCTGGCCGCCCCTACCTTTTCTTTATTAACCAATTAACCAAATGTTTTTGATAATTACTGCTTTCTAATATACTTTGAGAAATGGTATTGGCAGACCCTCTATCTTCTTAATTTTTCTTCATCATTTCTCTTGAGGTTCTTGATCTTTTATTATTTGAGATGAATTTTGCTATTTTTTTTTTTTAGCTCTATAAGACAATCCTTTGGTGGCTTGGTCTGGCACTCAATAAGTAAATTAAGTTAGGTAGTATTGCCATTTTTACTTTATTGACTTGGCTTGCCTGTCCTTCTTCCAAATGAACCCTTTTGAAATCTTTTTCCTAAAATCTACGGTGCATCTCAGATTATGCCTGGCTTTCTTCTTCTCCATCTGAATTTGAGCATTAACAACAAATATTTTTTTAATTACTTAGGTCTGTCTTTGTTTTTGTAATAGTCTTTTTTAGTTATACTCACATAGTACCCATGTACAACTTGATAGATAGTATCCCAAATATTTTATACATCCTAGAATTATTTTGAATGGCATTTCTCTTCTATTGCTCCTGCAAATGCTGATGATTCATACAGATTTATTTTTTATGCTGTTACTTTGCAGAAGTTATTAATTATTCTAAAGTCATTTTAAATTGCTCTTTGGCATCCTCTAATTAAACTATAATAGAATTTGCAAAAGGCAAAAAAAAAATTCTTTCCTTTTTGCCTAAATTTCTCAAGTTGCATGCCCAATCTCTCTGAACAAGAGGATCTGCAACTACCTAGCTATGGTTGCCACCTATGAGGCTCAGATTCAGGTCTCCTCTCAGTTCTCTGGGTTCTGAAATAGGCTTAGTGATTTCTTGATTTCCACTCAACTGGTTGGGCTAATACTCACTAAAACATTTTCCTATAATCAAAGGTCTATAAATACGTCAAGAACGGTATATGGTGGGACAGCTAGGTGGTGCAGTGAGTAAAGCACCTGCCCTGGAGTCAGGAGGACCTGAGTTCAAATTCAGCCTCAGACACTTGACACTTAACTAATTGTGTGACTTTGGGCAATTCACTTAACCCCAACTGCTTTGCTTTTTCCCCTCCCCCCAAAAAAATAAAGAAAAAAGAATTACGTATGGTATAGCATGAAGGTCAATGAATCAGGAGGTCTGGCTTTCAGGTCTGGCTCTGACACTTAACTGGGTGACCATAGGTAAGGCATTTAACTTTTCTAAGTCCTAATTTCCTCTTCTGTAAAATGGGAATAATACTTTTACGCCCCATGTCACAGCACTATTAGGAGGAAAGAATACTGTCAAACATAAGTAACTATGGATATGTGTGCTCTTATTATTTGTGAGATCTGTTTATGCATTTCCCATTAGTGCTAATGGAATCACAATGCAAAAATGACTCATGCTTTCAAAGGACCCTTACAGTACATTGAACTGCAGCTTCTCTGAGTCTCCATTAGCTGCTAAAAGAGTCGTGGATTCCTTTTATTAAACAGATGGCTACTTTGCTATATTCACTCTATTTTTCATAGTCTTTAATGTGGTGCTAATTGAGAAGCCGGGACAAAAATAATGAACTAGTATGGATAAACCCATTATTTCAATCCAAGGCAATACCAGTTAAATGTCCTGGTACCCAAAAGCAACACTTCTTGGCAACTGAAAAATCAGAACATCAAGTTCAAAAATGCAAGAAATGTATTAATGTATTTCTTTTCACATTTACACACACAAAATTAAGAAACACCCTCTCTCCCAATTCTAGTGATCTCTGCCTCAATGTGGAAACTGAGAACGAGCTTTGAAAGACTGAGGAGCTGTTAGCTCAAAGCAGTGGAAAATGGGAGATTCAATCAGTATGAAAACAAGTTTTTATAAAATTACTTTCACCTCAGTAAGAAGAAACGACATTCCCCTTGGGTTCCAGATTCCTTCCTTGTCATATAAGGGGATTGGATTTCAAGAATTTTCTCCTCTAATTCCTCTTAATTCATTTATTCATTCAACAAGTATTTAATAACTAGGAATACTATGTATGTGCCAGACACTTTGCATACAAAGACAAAAATGAAAAAAAAATATTCTACCCCTAAGAAGCTTACATTTGTTTAAAGGGAAAAAACATGCACAAAGAGAGACCAATATAAAATAACACATCAGGGGAAGAAAAGGGCATTAACAAAGATGAACTAGACATTCAGCTGTATTTTGAAGAAATCCAAGAATTTGGAGAGGCAGAGCTGGGGGAAGAGAGGCATTTTGGACATAGGCAAAAGCTCTATAGAAAGGCATGTAGAAAGAGGCAGAAATCTTCTAGTATGTTGCCTCGGTGATTTTTTTTAGATGTTTTCTTTTTAACTCCTTAGAACAGTGGTTTTCAACCTTCCTAAATGCTGTGACCCTTTAATATAGTTCCTCATGTTGTGGTGACCCCCAACCATAAAATCATTTTCGTTGCTACTTCGTAATTGTAATTTTGCTACTGTTATGAATCATAATGTAAATATCTGATATGCAGGATGTATTTTCATTGTTACAAATTGAACATAGCCCACAGGTTGAGAACCACTGCCTTAGAATGAATGGAATACCCAGGCTATCTTATTTTCTTTCATTACCATCAATGTTGGGCCCTCAATATGTGTGGTCTCTTCAGCTAAGATGCTGAAAATCCTTCTTTAAGGATGATGTTGGCTGTGGTAAGAATGGTCTAAGTCTAGGGACCCTAGGAATGGTATTTCATTCAGAAAGGAAAAGATAAGTCACTCTCTACTACCTGTTTTCACGGGAGAAAACCCTCCACCCATGTGTCTCTGGGCTACTCTACTGGCCCTGTGAGGCAAATGTTCTAATAGGGAGTCTTCAGTTTTATTTTTATTACACTTCCTTGGCAAAGATTCCATTTATTATGCAAGATCATCATTCTAGTTACCTACAATAACCCAACTGATAATGACTGGCCTTGAATCTTCCAAATTTGCACCACCAAGTTGTATATTCATATTAAAATGTGCCTCTGAAACCAAATCCTTCTTTTTCCTATTCAAATGCTTGAACTGGATCTAATGCTAACTACCTATTAGCCAACTGACCGATTTTCATGCTGTATGGTGTATAATGAGCTAATTAAGAACACACTGATTTTTTTCAAATTCCAACATCAAGTAACTACACTCAGTTGGTTATGCCAATTATAAAAGGAAAGATATAAATGGAAGTTTCGCTATCATTTTCTAGTATTCAACCCAAGAGACCTCTCTTGTGTAACAGTTAAGTTAACATAATTAAGGCAGCTAGGTTGGTTGGGGCACTGGGTCTGGAGTCAGGAAGGTCCAAGTCCAAACTCCACCTTAGTCACTAACTAGTTGTGTAACCCTGGGAAAGTCACTTAACCTCTGCTTGCCTCAGTTTCCTCAACTGTAAAAGGAGAATAATAACAGCACCTACTTCACAGGGTTATCAAATAAGATAATATTTATAAAGCACTTAACAGAGCACTTGGTACATAGCAGGTGCCAAATAAATGCTTATTCTCTTCCTCCCTGAGTAAAACAATCTGATACATTAATTGTGTCTGAGAGCAGAATCCTCATTTGATATCTGTAGTACCAGTCAAGTCAACAAGCATTTATTAACTACCTACTAGGTGCCAGATCCTGTGCTAAATGCTAAGGATGCAAAGAAAAGCCAAAATAGTCCCTGCTTTCAAGGATTGCACAGTATAATTTGGGAGGGAGGGAAAATCCACATGCAAATGACACTGGATGAACTGAAGATTATCTCAGGGAGAAGGCACTGACACTTGAGGACTCAGAGAGAAGGTCTGCCTCATCCCCACTCTCCAGGGGTCCAGATTTGTCAGTGCATTCTTCTGAATTCTGACATCTTGTAGTATGGTTCTGTTAGACATTATAGTGGTCACTGTGTGTATAGTTTTCTTGGTTCTTCCTTTATTATGTACCAGTTCATACAAATCTTCCCATGTCTCTGAATTCCTCATACTCATCACATCTCATAGGGCAATGACGATACACTGCATTCACATACCACAGTCTGGTCAGCCATTTTGCAATTAATGAGCACCCACACTGTTTCGAGTTTCTTGCTACCACAAAAACACTCCTTTGGCCTTTTCTGTGTATGTGGGCCCTTTTCTTCTGAAAGGCATTTTTGAATGCTAACAGCTTTCCACTTGTGGCATGATAAATAAACTGGTAAGTGTATTAATCAGAACCAATTTCTGCTCATTTTTACACATGGGTTTTTGTGGCTATTATCTCCATAAGGAGCAACTCCATAAAAGATGACTATGGACTTTCTGAACAGAAAATAGACACTTGGCAGAGAAGAGCCATTATGAATGGGCACAAAGCCACCAGAGCTTTTTGCTTTTCAATTCACATTTAAGCAGCAGGTCAATCAACCCCACAATTACTTGATACCTCACTGGCAAACGCCAGTCCTGGAAGAAAGTACAATGGATATGACCACTGGTCTTTTAGAAAGGAGACAGAGCAATGTTAACTCTATATTTGGCTCTGGGGAACAACTGTCTCTCCTTTGAAAGGAAGAAATGATAATTCTGAAATACTTTTCAACAAGGAGACAAAGAGGTGATGATCAAAAGCATCTGATCTCCTAATTAAAGTGGTTTCCCCCCTTAAATATCAATTAAGCAACTAGAACTTACAACTAGAAACTAGAGATGCAAACATAAAGAACGAAGCAATTCTCAAGGAGTTTACAATCTAATAGAGGAGCTAGCGAGTACATAGATCAAGTGAATAAATAAATATGTGTGAATAAATACATATGCAGAATAAATACAAAGCAGTTTGTAAGGGAGAATACTAAAAGTGGAGATGTTTAACAAAGGCTTCACATAGAAGACGATGCTTATCTGGGTCTTAAAAGAAGGGAACAACTCTACTAGGGGTTGATGTGGAAGACATGCATTTCAGGCATGGGGAACAGACAATGCAAAGGCAAAGATGTGGGAGATGGACCGTCATGTGTGACAAACACAGAGAAAGTCAGTTTGTTCACATCACAAGGTATGTGTTCAATGAGGCTGGCAAGTGAGGTTGGAAAGGGATTGACTTTCTTCCCTCCCATACACAACACCTTTTATGTCACCCTGCAGCAAATGCATAGGGCAGCAAGGTGGTGCAGTGGATAGAGTGCAGTGCCTAAAGTCAGGAAGACTCATCTTCCTGAAGTTCAAATCTGGCCTCAGGCACTTACTAGCTGTGTGACCCCTCTCAATGGGTGGAGGAGGGACTGGAAGGAAAGAATTTGGAACTCAAGTTAAAAAAAAAAGAATGTCAAAAATTAATAATAAATTTGGAAAGCCCAGTTTACAAGAAAAAAACAAATATATTTGTTGTTATTGTCATTTTTCAGTTGTTTCTGACTCTTCCTGATCCCATTTGGGGTTTTCTTGGCAAAGATACTGAAGTGCTTTGCCATTTCCTTTTCCAGCTCATTTTATAGATGAGGAAACTGAGGCAAACAGGATTAAGTGGCTAGCCCAGGGTCATATTGTTAGTAGGTGTCTGAGGCAGGATTTGAACTCAGTAAGATGAGTCTTCCTGACTCCAGGCCCAGCACTCCATCCACTGTGGCGCCACCTAGCTGTGCTACTCATTTGCTATAGGGTGAAATAAAGGGTGCTGTGCATGTGAGAGAAAAAAAAAAAGTCAATCACTATCCAGCCTTCAAGGCCCACCACTCGAGATGCTGCCACAAACACTCCAGGCCAGTCTCTACCCCAGCATCAAAGACCTCACCTACTCACCTCCTAAGTTGTTTTGGGCTGCAGGAATACCTCATCTTGACCTTTTGTTTACTCTGCCACTCCAGAATTCGATTTAAAGTGTTATTTTAAAGTTGTTTGGGGGTGAATATTGGGATGATTCAGTTTGATTGGTGCCTATACTACCATCTTGACTTTGCTCTCTATGTAGGGCATTAAAAAATGGACAGAAGGTTTTATATTTAATCTTGGAAGTAATAGGAAGTCACTGGACTTTACTGAGTAGAGAAATCACATGGTCAGAGCTGCTTTCAAGGAACACGACTTTGGCAAAAGTATATAGAATGGACTGGAATGATGAGAGACTTTGAGGCAGTGGGACCAATTAGGGGACTATTGCAATAATCTAGGCCAGAGGTGATGAGGGTCTGAACAAAGGTTTGTGAGTAAAGAGAAGGGACTGGAAGCAAGATATATTATGGAGTTAAAAATGCAAGATTTGGAAATGACTGACAATATGGGGCGAGAGAGAGCAAGGAGTCCAGAGTAATGTCATCCTGGTCAGAAAGAGGCACTAAAAACTTGCAGACCCCCAAAGCTAACTGAAAATAATAACATAAAAAGATCTGAATCGTGGGACAGTGACACCCCACCCCCTACCTCCTCACCAAAGGGAGTAGAAACCAACGTCAACATAAAGTTGAAAGGCAAGAAATAGACTGGAAAAATGAACAAACAACAAAAAAATGAACTTGACAATAATGATCAAAGGACTCAAAAATGAAAATGATGCTCTCCAGAGAAAGAACTAATGAATTCTGAATGCAAACTGATAGAGAATTTTCTCACTCTTGTTTTGCTTTTTTTGAAATATGGCTAATATAGAAATGTTTTACATGAATTCACAGGTATCATTTAGCTTGCCTTCTCAGGGGGTGGTGAAGATGTGAGAGGGAAGGAGAGAATTTGGAACTCAAAACATCAAAAGAAAAGAATATTAAAAACAAATAAATACATTTAAAAAATACATTCTTTGTAGTGAGCTTAGCTGAAGTTGACCCAAATCCATTAGATTTTATATAAAACTTCCAAACTTCAGGGTGCTATGACCTAAGAACATAGTAGGGCTTAGAGTCAGGGAAGTCTTGGTTCAAACTGTGCTTCTGACATTTGTTAGCTGTGATACAGGGGAAGTCACTTCACTTCTAAGGATGTCAGGCAACTCTTAGCACACATAGTCAGGCAATTCTCTACTGATGAAATCACAGATCTCTCCTGTGTCCACATAACATATGTGAGCAAGGCTCCTCTGAATGCCTATTAGACTTATCTGAAATATCAGCCTCTCAAGTGTTGAGACCATGGTGGTGTAGGTGCTCTGTAAAAGTCTCCCACCGGAAGCCAATGATTTTAGGGCAACCCCTTATGTTTCCACTCTCCTACTCGACCCATACTTGGATACCCAGTTATGTACCCCAGTGACCTCAGCATGGGCTGCAGCCAAAATAGATTGATAGAAGATGAGATATCTCATTCTTCCAAATTCCTCAGACCCTGATAGATACGTGGAACTGTAGGTGTAGGTAGTTCTACTCTTCTCCCACCATCCTCCAGAGTGTGAAGCCAGGAGTAGCCCTTCCAGGATCATGTGTCAAGGACCATTTGGATATCATCTAAATATGCCCATGCCTGGGACAAAGCCTCACTTCCTCTACCCTGGACATGTCCTTGCCTCTTCCTTTCCCTCACTCCTATATTTAATTGCCAAAGCCTGTCAATTTTACCCCCACAATGTCTCTCACATCAACACTCTCAACACTCTTACTTCCACCCACAGAGCAATTAGGCCCTCATCACCTCTTTCTGAGACTACTATAATAGCCTCATAATCAGTCTCCCTGCCTCCACACAGCTGCACAAGTGCTAATCCTCAAGCACTGGTTTGCTCATGCTATTCCTGGGCTCAAGAAGCAGTCATTGCTTACTGCCTACCTTTGAAAGCTCTTCACAGTCTAATTCCAACATATCTTTCCATATTTCACTCCATACTTTCCATATTTCTCAATATTTCTGCTTATGCATTAAAATTCCAACCAAACTGGCCTCCGTGAATCTTCCCTGGACATTCCATCTCCTGCTTCCATGACTTTCCCAGGCTTTCTTCCATTCCCTGGAATTCTTTCTCCCTTTAACTCTCCTTTTTAGAATCTCCAGCTCCCTTCAAAGCTAAGCTCAAGTTTCACTTTCTCCAGCAGACTTTCCTGTTTCTCACATTTGTTAGTGCCCCTTCCCATTACTCTGTATTTATTACAAATATATTTTAAACTTGTTCATTGAAGAACACGCTTCCTCCTAGTAGAATGAAGTTATTTGATGGCTGGCACTATGTTGGTTTTGCCTTTGTGTATTTTGTACCTGACACATAGTAAGTGCTTAATAAAGGCTTGGACAATTGCAAATTAGGGAACTGAATTACTTGAGATCGAGTTCTAAAGCCTGTGATCCAAAGCAAACACCAAGCATTTATTAGGCACCCACTGTGTGCCAGGCACTGCACTAGGCCCTGGGGAAACAAAAAACGAAGCAATCCCTACTGGCAAGGACCTTACATTGTACTAGGATAGACAACAAGCATGTAGGTAAATGAATGTGGAAGAAAGAGAGAGAAAATCAATGCAAATAAATTCAAAGTAGTTCAGTACAAGGGAGGTGGGAAGGGAGGAGAGCATCAGTGAAGGCCTTATTGAAGATGGAATCTTATGAAACAGAAGTGAGGCTGGAAGACACTAAAAGGATGAAGGACAGCCAGGGAAAAGGCAGAGAGACAGGAGGAGACTGAGTATCCAGAGGACAGTCTGGCTGCTAAAAACAATTCAAACCAAAACAAGGAGTCATCTTCCTCTGCAATAATGTTCTCTTAAGATGTAAGACTCAATAATCTCTGCTCTCCCTCTCCCCTTACCAACAGACACATACCACTTTTCCACACATTCTACTTTCCAAATATTTTAAATAAGTCTTCCCCAATATCTTTGGATGTGAGTCTATACGATAACGACTCACTTATTCTTCTGCAGTGTAGTCTTGATCTAAATAGCATGTATTCACTTTCAAAAAGCTAATAATTGAAAATGTTTTGTTTCCATTTGAGGAAAGGAAAACAGCTTCCATCCCCCCATTACAACGCAGCTCAATGCACTATTCCTGCCAGGGTGGTAAATTCACAGGAGGGAAATATTAACACACTGTAAATATTTAAAATTAAATTACAGATGAAATATAGCTTCTTGATGGGAAATCGCTGTACTGGTCATAAAAGGGGCTTGTTTCTGTCATGTGCATTTTTCAAATGAAAGTTATAATTAAGTAAATGCATAAATCCAGACACATAAACTGCCTTGTAGACAATACAGCCAATAACACTGGTCATATAACCTATAAACATGTTTACCTATAATTTAAAATGATTTTATTGTCTTTGCTTTTTGAACCCATATCATTTAAAAAAAAATAATACTATTTCAAACTTTACTGTAATTGAGCTTAAATTGCAACTATCGGCAATAATTCCTCTTGTGATCATGAGCTTAGAATGTGGGCAATCACCAACTACTGCTCTGTCTTTACTTTTTCACAGTCATAACTGGCATGGGGTACATGGGTATCAACACGGTGGGGGGGTGAGGGAAGCCTCTTTCCCAAACCAGCCACCATTCCTCCTTGCCTCAAAGTCCACAGGCATCCCCAGGCTGTCTGTCCACGCCCAGGACACTATAGCTCACTGATCCTAGGCATCTATCTTCACCAAGCCCCACAGGGTGCATAGCCTGCTTCTCTTGGCACAACTCTTTATATGGTGGGACAATACTCTGTACCCATGCATCCCACTCTGATCCCAACTCACTTTTGTAGTTGAGCCATTTGGCCATTTGCTTCTCTGCCTGTACTTTGTTATGCTTGTTACACAAACCTTCACCTGCTTTTATGCTGTTTTTTTGTTTTTGCTTTTTTTTGGAGGGGGGAGGGCAGGGCAATTGGGGTTAAGTGACTTGCCCAAGGTGACATGGCTAGTAAGTGTTAAGTGTCTGAGGCCACATTTGAACTCAGGTCCTCCTGACTCCAGGGCTGGTGCTCTATTCACTGCACCACCTAGCTGCCCCCTGCACCTACTTTTAGAGTAAAGGAACCCAAATCCTCAAACCTTCCTGGAATCTTTTGAATCAGTACATAGAAACACAATCATGACTAATACTATGATAGTTGTTTTTGAGTTTCCTCCATTCAAAAGTAGGCATCCACCAATTTAACCCTCTTCTCCAGTCACCAGTGCCCTCTCACTGTCCCTTGGTGGCTTCTCAAAGGGCCCTGAGGGACTGGCTAACTAATTTGGGTTGAATTAAATTCATTTCAAAAACATGCAGCCAACATCTAATATGCAGCAAGACACTGGGCATACAAAAGTAGCAACACAATAGTCTGTGACCTCTAGGGTGTTACATTCTACTGGGGGCACCGTGTAAGCAAGATGAGTGTGATACTAGGGAGGAAGTGATAGAGCAAAAACTAGTTCTAGATGCTGTGCACTAGGAATAAGTGAGGCAGGAGAAACTATTTTCATAGCTAATACATCCAGAAAGGAAATATAGAGAAGATGTCACCTAAGCTGTACCTTGACAGAAGATAAGCATTCAAAAAGGAAGAATGTGGGATCCATCCAATATGGGATGGATAAACTATGCAAACACCCACAGGAGGGAGATTATATAGCTATCTAATAGGGAAGTTTGGTTTAAAAAGAGGGTTGAAGGAGAGTAATCAACAATAAATCTGGAAAGGTGGGTGGGGGGGCAGACTGAACAGAGTCTTAATATCAGGCTAGGTTGTTTTATTTTATTCTAAAAGCAGTTAGGAGCCCTTTAAAACTTTTGAGCACCAAGGTAACACGGTGAGACCTCTGCCTTAGAAAGATCATTTTGACATCTGTGTGGAGGATGTAATGGAGAGGAGAGACTGAAGACAAAAAGCCCAGTTTGGAAGCTAATGCAGTAGGGTGAAGCTATAAAATGAGACTTCAGGAGAGAGATCAGGTCTGCACAGGGAGGTTTATGTAGAGGCAATGACTGAACCCATGGGGGTTGATGAGATCTCTAAAGAGAGCAAAGAAAAAGGCCAGAGACAGAATCTTGGAAACACTCTTGTAGAGAGTAGAAAACATATGATAATCCATTCTAGGAGACTAAAAAGTATTTAAGTAGGCAGAAGGAGAACCAGCATCACAGAAGCAAAGAAACAGGAGGAAGGGGGTGGTTGAATGTGTTCAAAGTTATAGGTCAAGGAGGATACAGGATGAGACAAGGCCACTGGACACAGCAATGAAGAGACTGGCAACATTGGAGGGAGCCATTTCAGTTGAGTGGTAGAGTCAGAAGTTACTTGTAAGGCACTGAGGAGTAAGCAAGTGCTGAAGAAGTCAAAGTGGTTAGTGTAGACTACTCTTTCCACAAGTTTGGCTGTGAGAGGAGGGAGAGATTAAGGATGCTATCGCTGAGGGGGGCAGAGGTAAGGGAACATTTTTAAAGGATTCATACGGCCTGAGAACTTTTGTAGGCAGAAGGGAATGAGTGAATTCGATAGGAATATGAGAATAAGACCACAATAAATGGGGCCAGCTCCTGAGGGTGACAGACAAGTACAAGTGGAGTAGCCTTGGAAAGAAGGGTCACCATATCTTCTGGGACTGGAGCAAAGGAGGAGAGGAGGCAACAGGTAAATAAAGAGAGAGGTTTTGAGGAATGGAGTAAGGCAGCTGAAGGAGCTCAAGATGGATGGACCTCAATTTTTTCAGTAAAGTAGAAATCATTGAATTGTTGAATTCAATTATGTTGAGCTAAGATGTTAATAGCTAAGGGTAATAGAATTTGAGAGTTGGAAGCACTATCAAAGTCTCATTCCCCACATGGAGTAGGAATCTCTTCTGTAAGATCCCTGACAGATAGTTCAGAGAGGGGAATTTGAGGATTTTGCCAGGCAACCTACTTTCACTGCAGGATTCCTTTGGACTGTTAGCCAAGTAACTTCATATAAATAGCTGAAAAAAGCCTCCATAGGACTTATCCCTGATCCAAGTGCTGCCCTTCAGGTCAATACACAACAGAAGTTCTCAGCTATTTGAAGACGCTCACCACTTTAGTCTTCTCCAAAGTAAACATCCCAATTCTTTTAACCATTGCCTAGTTGTTATTCTTTCAGATCCCTCACTAGTCTGGCTGTCTTCTTCAGGACATTTTGTAAGTTTGTCAATGCCCATCTTAAAATATGGTCCCCAGAACTGAACATTCTACTCTAGGTGTGGTCTCCCTCCCACAGAGTGCAGCAGTGAGACTCTCAACTCTGTGTCATCTAAACAGTATACTTCTGTTAATGCAGCTGGAATGGACAGTGGCTTTTAAGAAGTGAAAACATCAACTTTTACATGTGAACTGAAGTCAAGGCAGGACTCTTCAATCTTGTACTTGTGTAACTGATATTTCTGTGTGTTTTTTAACCCTCATTGTAAGACTACATTTATATCTGATGAATTTTGTATTTTGACCTCATTTTGAATGCAGATTCTATCAGGTGTGTGAATCTGCAAAATGGAATTGTGACTTAGGGTCCAAATGCATTCAAGGCATGACCTGAGCTTCTCTTTAGAAAGCAAGGAGGAGATGATAAGGGACTGGAAAGAATATTCTGCTTTTAGATAAACATGGCCTTTCTCCACCAACCTCCTGCATTTCTTGATTTCTAAGGTACACTCTGGGAATAAAAATATAAATGATCTTTCTTTCTTTTCCATTTTGTATATATCTGTACATGTTTGCTTGCAGGGAACGGTCTCTCTTTTACTGCTCTTGCTGGATAGAAGCTGCTACCATTACTAACCATAAAGCAGGGTGCCTGCTAACTTAAGAGCAGATTTTAAAAGTCTGAAGTGTCCATGAGACCGACCACCTCAGGACAACTCTGATTTTCTTCATGAGTCATTCAACAGACAGAAATTTTAGAAATATTTTACCACTCTTGATTTCCTGTCTAGATGTGTGCATATTCAGATATTTTTGGGAAATTATAAAGGCATGTGGAATCCATAAAGGTGTTTTGTAAATCCTTGTCCTTCCAACGAACATACATTGTCACATGTACCTACCCACATAGATTAAAGAAACATAAATACGTTTTCCTATTTGATAAAGGGAGAAATTTGACCCATTTCCAATTCAGAAGTTGACTTTGGTGATAAGAAGGCTTCTGCTAAAGAAATTTTTGAAGGTTATTTAGTCAAAAAAGAATATTCACTGTCTTTTCAAATCATGCCGAGATTTATTTGAATTAGAAATCTCCGAGTCCCTTGAAATCTCTCCATAGCCAACAGTTTTGTGGTCCATATTGGTGGGGGATAGAGGATGCCAATCAAGCAAACTAAAACCAAAAGGAAAAGGTTTACTTGATAAAGATTTGGAAAGATACTAACAGATGCTCTCACATGCCCAAAGCAAAAGGCCCTGCACATAAAATTCCTAAGGAAAAGGCCTCCTTCATCCCCCTTTCTCTTGAGAAGTACCAAATGAACATCCTACGCAAAAAGTACCTCCACTTGTGTTTTCTCTTCTCAGCTAGGTTTAGATGAAGCTCTGTATGTCATTTTCATGGAAATGCAAAGTCGAATGCAACACTTCTCTTATTGCACTGAATACTAATGCTAAACCAAGTAGCTTCAATTAGTATCCCACTTGTTCTGAACAGAGGTCCCTTTATCAAAATTGTAACTAATTTGCAATGTGTGATGAGATACTTGATGATCCTGCTCCATCTGGTTTTGGCTGTTTAATGGTTGTTCAACCTGTAAATGGTGGGCATATATTATGGATGCCTATCTCAGCGGTGAGAAGAGGCCATGGTCACTGCTACCTTTATGAACCTTATCTATAAATTGAAAGCTTGGATCTTCCTTACATGGCTTTTTAAGTTTTGTGTTTTGTGTTTCTATCACGCTGACAACAGATACAGGAAAAGATGTTTCCTTGCCCACTTAGCCCTTG
>JAQQSV010005035.1:0-14659 GCA_028646515.1 Pseudochirops corinnae | reverse complement strand
TTTCACTTTTTAAGGCATTCTTCTCCTCATTGGCTTTTTGGGCCTCTTTTGCCATTTTAGTCAGTCTATTTTTTAAGGTGTTATTTTCTTCAGTCAGGTTGTTGACTCTCTTTTTGTGATTTTCTTGCATCATTCTCATTTCTCTTCCCAATTTTTCCTCCACTTCTTTTGTCTGGTTTTCAAAATCCTTCTTAAGTTCCTCTATGTCCTGCAACCAACTTATATTTTTCTTGGAAGCTTTTGGTGCAGGAGTTCTGACTGTGCTGTCTCCCTCTCTTTCCATGCTTTCATCATTTTTGTCCCTGAAAAAGGAATCTAAAGTTGGATTGCTGTGCTTGCTTTCCTTCCTTTGCCTGCTCACATTGCCAGTCAATTAACTTGACTCAAGAGCTTTCTGCCATGGTGGAATTCTGCTTCCAGAGAGGAGAGCTTTGTCTGAAATCACTGGGGTTTTTACAGCTGTCAGAGCTATTAGGAGGCTACTGTCTCTACAACCCCCACCAGCTTTGGCTCACAGGTCGCACACCTCAGAACTACCACCCAAGACCATGATTCTGATCCAGGTAGTTTAAGGCAAGAGCACTTAGCCTCTGAATGGTCGCTTGGGCCCCCTACAATCTGAAGGCCAGGAGCTGTGAAACAGCCATGTGGAGGTGGCTGCACAGCCACTCCTTTTGACACTTTTGGCTCTGTGGGCAGAGGGCCAGACCCACTTCTCCATCCCCCTCAAATTCAGCCAAGTTCCACTGACCTTTCACTCTGTCTTTGTCTTTTATGGGTTGGTAATTCTGGAAACCACCACAGCCACTGGTATCCACTCTCCTGAATGCTCCAGCCATGGCTGGTCCTGGCCACCCTGGGGCTAAAACTGCGAGGCTGGGCTTGGCTCCTAGCTTGCTGGGATGAATCCTTCCAGGCTGCCTTCAGTGGGAACTTTGTTTCTCTGTCACTTTGTGGGCTCTGGATCTCTAAAATTTGTTTAGAGTCATATTTTATAGGTATTTGAGATGGTTATTGGGGGAGCTCACGGAGTTTTCCTGCTTCTATGCCACCATCTTAACTCCCTACCCAGTTTCCACATCTTTGAAGACAAGTGTTAAGGTTAAATCTTTGTCTAAGTCCTGTGGCTAAACTCATATAACTTTTCTAAACTTTGGTTTATTCATGTGCAAATCATGAAGTTGGACTAGATAGATCAATGGCATTACTCAAATAGCAACAGGGGCCAATAAATTTTAGATAAAGATCCTTGAAGACCACATGATGACTTAGAAAACTACATATTACCTATGTTCAATTGTACTTTTATTTTACTAAATATTTCCCAATTATATTTTAATTTGGTTCTGGTGGCAGTGGGTCACATTGGACACTTTTGGATTTGATAATCTCTGGAGTTTCAGCTCTATTGGTTTATGACTCTATAACTCATTTGACTTCTAATGTTGTACGATTTTGAGCACAAAATCCCAATCTCAATGAGTGGTAAAAAATGTTGTGGCAGAGACATTACTGGGACAAAAGTACTGGGAAAACACTGACAAACAGATATTTTTTTAAAAAGACACATAGAAAAGATGGAAGAATGAAGAAACCGAAGGCGAAACAAAATAAAAAATATAGAATAGTCAAAGAATTTGGTAAAAGGGCAAATGTCCCAAACGAATTGACTAATGATGAATGCTAACAACAAAGTGTTTTGCTTTTCAGTTGGTTTGCTGGTTGGTGGGTTTTGTTTTTTTGGGGTCAAAAGGAAGACAAAAGGACAGTCCCCACTTTTTAGGATATAAGGGAAGATAGTAATGGATGACAGTGAAAAGGCTGAACTATTTAACTCAAATTTTAACTTCTGTTTTCTCTTCCAAGGAGAAGGATTTTGGACTAGGAAGGGAAAAACAAAAATGGTTAGCAGGGGTTAGAGACCCAAGTTAAGTGAGGAGATAATAAGAAAACATCTTCAAATGAAACGACAAGTCTTAACAAAGTGACCACAGAGTTCGAATTAAAAGTTTTAAGGAGCTTTACTTTACCAGCTGGGGCTACTCCATGCCAATTTTCAAAGAGGGAGCAGCCCTGAGTTCAGGGGTGAAGAGCCATTTATACAGTTTTTTTAGTTTACGTATCTAACACAAATCGGTTACTAAGCAAGTTACCATATAGATGCAAGCAAGCTGTTACTAAGGTGAGGGGGGGGTTAGTAGGGTAAGCGGAGGGGCACAGGGCATGATGATTGAGCAAGAAAAAGATAAATTACCCTAGGCCAGCTTCCTGACTCCTATCCTCAGTTCATAAAGTTTTACTTGGCTGGTTTCTAATTTCATAAAGTTATCACTTAACTGTTTCCTGGCCATAACACAATGAATTCAAATTATCAGAGTGACTATAAGCTACTAGGATATAAGGGAAAAAAACAACAAATGGCAGATGTGAATGTTTACTCACTCACTACAAGGTATACCTGAAAGATCACAGATTGAAGGGCAAAACATTGAAGGGCTAGAACAGATGTTTGCATTTTTTTTAAATGGGGAGTAGAGTATGAAGTCTGTAAAGGCAGTGAGCTTCCATTACTAGCAAAATTCTGGTAGATATTTTTTAAAGTGATAGTGTACATGAGGACATATGAAAGGAAGCAGTGGAACACTTAACAGGCAAAATGACTTAATCAAAACCAGTTATTTTGAAGTCACCTCTTTTCATTTTTGACAGTACAAAACTGGTCAATCAAAGTAATAATGCTGATGTGGTATATACCTGGATAAAGTCTTCTTGCTGTCCTTAAGGATAGGAATAAGATACTAGATGTAGAACTAGTTGAATGACCAGATCCAAAGGCTAGTAATTATTGAGTTAATGTCAACTCAGAGGTAGAGTTCTTAAAAATTTTAATGCCATGGACCCCTTTTGACAGTCTGGTGAAGCCTATGAACCCCTTTCCAGAATAATTTTTTTAAATGTATAAAAGAAAATACACAGGATTACACAGAAAATAGATTATCAAGTTTTTGTTCTTGTTTTTGTTTTTTAACTTCATAGACTCCAAGTTAAGAACTCTGACTTGGAGTGAGTTCTCTCTAATCTAACCTAAGCATCATCTTTAATCCTGTATGATTCAACATTTTGTTCTGACTTAAAGTAACAGTAAGCACACTTACCAAATATGCAAATAATATGAAACTTGGAGGGGATAACTAATATGAGGATTATAAAACACATCTAAAAAGATCTCAGCAGGCTAAAACTTTAGGCTGAATCAAATAAGATGAAATTTAATGGAGATAAATATAAAATTCAATGCTTAGGTTCAGAATTATCAACTTTCAAATATCGGATCAAAGAGGTGAAGCCAGAAAATAGTTCTTATGAAAAATGTCCAAGACGGGCAAACTGGAAAGCAGAGTAGCAGATGTTAGGTACAGAACATGTGAAATCACGTATCAAGATATGAATACATAAACATAAAAAGTAACAATAAATTAGAGGAAGGAAGAAATTACCTTTCCTTTCATATATATATGTATATATATATGTATATATATATATATATATATATATGTGAAAAGTTTATGACCCAGAGGATAAAAAGGATCACATTGGTAAAATAGACAATTTTTATTGCATAAAATTCAAAGCTTCTTACACAAACAAAACCAGTACAGCTAAAGTTACAAGAAGCAGGTAACTGAGAAAAAAATCTTTGGAGCAAGTTTCTCTGATAAAAGTCTTATTTCCAAAATATCATTTTAAATAAATAAATATTAAATAAAATATTCTAAAATATGGAATTGGTTCAAATTAATAAGAATAAAAACTTTTCTCCAACTGATTAAAAAGACAAAGGATACAAATAGGAAGTTTACGGAGAACAAATGCAAGTAATCACAAAGCATATGAAAAAATGTTCCAAAGCACTAGAGAAATGCAAATTACAGCAACTGAGGATATACCAGTTGAGGATATACTTCATCTGACTGGCAGAGTAGACAAAAAAGGAAAATGACAAATGCTGGCAGATATGTGGAGAGGACAGGCTATTTTCCAGCCATTCTGGAAGATAATTTGGAACTATACCCAAAAAGTCAAATTGTAAAGTCTTTGACCAAGTCTAGAAAGGAAAAGTACCCACAGCTACAAAAATATTTATAGCAGCACTTTTTTGATGGTAAAGGACTGGAAACTATGGGGGTTACAGGACAATGTGACCTGGACCCCTAAAAGGAAAAGACCATTATTTTTTAATGCAACCCAGTCCCTGAACTTTCCCATATATTTCAGTAGCCCAGATTCCCAGCTTTCACCTGAAGCTTCTAGCTCAATCCAGTCTACCTAGATACTCAATGATCCTTTTATCTGTCCTTTCCCAGTGGCTCTGTAACTCTGAAATTCCTTCCACTGTCAAGCACCTAGACCACCCCAGGCAATTTACCATTCCTTAATCCCATACAGATCTTCTCATTGTCTTTTCTTGTATATAAACGGCAATCTTACTCCCATTAAATTGGGCAGATTCCTTAAGAATCTGGTCCACTTCCATTAATAAACTCATCACTTTGATTGGAAGACCTGAGTGGCCAAATTCTTTCAAGGCAGATCCCCTTTACCCTTGCATTTCAGGGTTCCCAGCACCTTCAACGGCAACAGGGGTACCCGTTAATTAGGGAATGGCTCAACAAATTATGGCATACGAATTTGACAGAATACTGATTTATTGTAAGAAATTATGAAGAGGTCGGTCAAAGAAACCTAAGAAGACTCCTACAAAATGATGCAGAGTGAAGCGAATAAAACCAGAACAATTTATACACTAAGAACAACAATGTAGAGAAAAATAATTTTGAAAGACCCTTTAAGGACTCTGATCAATAAAAAGGATTAGCCATATTTTTTCTTTTTCTTTTCTTTTTCCCATTGGGAGGAGCAGACAGCATGGGAAAGAAAATAAATGCTTATTAACTGAAAAATGTAAAATGAAGTTTAAATTGTTAAGGAAAAAAAAATCCTATCCCTTTAATGTCCTCAAAAAACTTTCCATTTGCCCTCCACCATCCCAGTAACAAGAACTTGTTTTCTCAGGTCATAAGATCAGAGATTTAGAGCTTTTAAGGGACTGCTAAGGTCTCCTAGTCCTACACTCCTCTAAAGTGCAGAGGGGCGGGGTGACTTGCCCGAGGTGACACTAACGGATAGGGCTCAGCTCGCACCTGGTCCGGCCCTCGGGGCCCTCCCCCGTCGGCTGCCCTTGGCCTGGCCTGGCTGCCGCAGCGGCTGCCGGGCCCGCGGCGCTGGGGCTCCCGGGCTCGATGCTGGAGGTCTTCCTGTCTTCGGTGAGGCGAGCTCCGGGTTACCAGGGGGCCCCGCGGCCGCCATGGCCACCTCCGCTTCCCGGGGCCCTCTCCCGGCCTCGTGCCTCTGCAGCCTCCACGAGCCGCGGCCCTCGTAGACGATGGCGTTCCCGCAAGGGTGGGAGCCGAAGCAGGTGACGTAAACACAGCGCGGGATGGGCCGCGGCTGCCTCTGAGAGGGCCACGGCGACAGCGACGGCGACGCCATTTCTGTCCCTCAGCACGCACCACTGCCCACGGGAGGTGGTGTGGGGGGGTGGGGGAAACTACTTAGAAGAGAACCCGGTGGACCAGACCATGGGGGCGGGGGAGACACTGGGAAACTGAGCAGATCAGACCATTGGAGGGGGGGACAGAAAAGAGGGATAGAGGAACCAGACATGGTGGGCGTGGGGGCAGAGAATTTTAGAGGTCATTGGGGTGGAGGTGGGGAGAGAGGGCACACTGACAGTGTAAAGATCATTGGAGACCTGAGCAGATCAGACAGTTGCAGGGAAGGGCATTGGAGATGAGAACTGGAGAAGGAGAGAAGGGGGTGAAGAGAAACTGTGGGGACCCTTGGGGCGCTGGGCAAATCAGCCAGTAGAGATTCAGTGCTGAGGGTATCAAGATGAGAACAGATTGGGGGGCGGGGTAAGGAGGAGAACTCACTTGGGCAAGTGAGTAGAAGCCACCCAGAAGTCAGACTCCAGGCAGGCACAGCTTGAGCCTTGCCCATCCCCCTCTTCACCCTCATCCCCACCCCAGTCAATTAAACCTTGGCTTTGACTCCTTTTAGGTCCCAACTCTAGTAAATGTTGGACCTTTCACATACTTTGCCATGGTGGCAAAGTCCTAAGGATCTTCCACTATTTAAATGTTTCTAAGACATTAAAATGGACAAACCTCCTTGGCTAGGCAAGTACTAAGGGGAAAAAAAAATAGAAGAAAATATAGCTTCCCCACCACTATCACTACCAAGAGTCACCAGAAGAGGGGGAGGGTAAAGGGGGGGGGGGGGAAATATGGAGGAAAACTAAAGTCAGAAATCCTAGGCTTTTTCTATCCTTCCCTTCCCCAAGCCCCACAACTCTTCCAAAGGACCAAGTCTAAAATCTCATGGTAGAGCATGCTAAATCTTTACAATTCATAGTGATTCTCTGAATAAAAAGGTGGTAACTGTGAGCCAAAACACCACCAAGAATATCACAGCACAGATGACACTTCTGATACACTCAACAATTCTTCATCACATATTAGGGCCATCTACAGTAAAGTAGCTAATAGGTCATAAACCTCATGCATTCAACCTGTCGTAGGATCTAAGTTGATTGCCAGGTTCTTTCAGTACCACCACCCATTCAGTATACCCTGATCCACCCACCAAAACCTTCCCCTCTCTGAGAGCCATATGAGAGAAATGATATGAAACTTTTATCTCCTTAGAGGCCTCTGTGAAGGGGCTGCATCCTTCCTCCACAGGAGCTAAGTAAGAATTGTTACTCAACAGTATTCAAGGCTTCAGAATTACTACCAAGTCAGCTAAAGGATCCCCCTTTCTTTTAAGTAAATACAGATTCATCCAGTTATATGGTGGCAGTTTTCCCTATTGGCAAGGTGCCTGCCAACAATATCACCCCTTGATTCTCCAAGCCCTTTGTAGGAAGGAATTCTCTGAACCAATACAGAGGAAAGGAAGCCTGCCAAATGAGCACCTGAGGTATTTCTTTGGTGAGTACAGAGCTCTCTGAGGAGGCAAGTACCTTGAGACCAAGGAGACTGCACTGGGGAAGCGTAAGAAAGGTTCAGAGAAGGTTAGTCCAAACTTTCTCCAAAAGCAGTCCTTTCTAGTCAGGTCAGTTTCCCTGGAGGCTGAATCCCAGAAAGCACTTGACAGAGCTCTTCCCATTCCTAGGATGGTGTTGTATTGGCTTTCGGGAGGCTGGACACCTGATAAGGGTATGGTACATGCCATACATGACACATGACATCGTACATGATATAGCTGTCATCAGCAAGGGCAAATCTCTTGCCTTGAAATGTGAATTATTTTGCCGGGTAGTGACAAATTGAAGGCTTGGGTTAAGTGAGAATTCCGACTGACACAAGGAGTCCAATTAGGCAGGAATAGCTGCCTTGTCTTTAGGGGGGATTATATCCTGTGTCTAGCACAAACATCAGCATCCCAATGTCCATTTTAGCAATGAACCCACTTCTCAACCTCTGCTGTTTATTTAATGGCTCCAGCCTGGTTGTTTAACATATGATGTACTGATATGACCCACAAACAACTATATGCAATGGGAGGCCATCAAAATTCCTCCATGGATTCTGATCCGATAGGAAAAGAACCTTTGATTATCTACATCTAGACTCTCCAAATCCCAGATTATTTGATTAGATCTCTGGATGCCATCCAGGAATCTGTAGATTAAAATTTTCTCTGTGCCATTCCTCGGATCTCTTGAACAAGCTAGACATGCAACCTGGAGATCAGTATTCTGGGAGGACTTGCCAGTACCCTAATGCCCTATAGTATCCTGTTACTAAATTAGTGGCTATTGAAGTCTAATTGCACATGCCTCTCTTGTAGCACATGGAGCCATCAACCAGGCAAAATGGAATTCCTTAGGAACCAGTCTTTATATGGGGGGACCCACTGGACTAGTAAAGGAGGGATGGTTCCAGGGCCTAGATTAGAGACCTTAGTTCTGGTCCAGTTATCACCTGTTTATGGATACTATAGCTAGAGGGACTCAAGCACATGTAATTGATTGTTCTATTTCCATTTAGCAATAGAGGGCACCTGTGCCCCATACTTTATGAGAGGAACCACCTTGCCTCATATAAATCATAATAGACAGCTCTGAACAAAGGATCAGTGTATATGGCCCTTGTTTAGTAGAAAGTAAGTCCCAAGTGAATAATTGCTTTTCAAAAGTATAATAGTGAATGGCTAATTTGGGAAACTTGTAACTTCAGAAGCTGTCAGTTATTCAAGCAGCCTCTGTCTTCCTCCCCTCCCCCCCCCTTACCAACCCCTTACCAAAGGCTCCACTCAGTTAGGTCTTTATGGACAGAAACCTCCAAAAACAAGCACTTTCCAGGGTCATAACAACCCAAGGGGAAAGATTGAACAGCCTGCTTTAAATCTTCCAAGGCTGTAACCTGTTCTGAGCTCTACTTGGATGAGGCAAACTTGCATGTGACAGTGAATGGGGACCATCAGGATACCCAGGTAAGGAATATGGGTTCTCCAAAACCTATAGAGTTCAATAAGTCTCTTGAGTTTCCTTCTTAGAATATGGGGAAATTATTATCAGTAGTTTATTCCAGACTGTGCCTAGAATCCTCTTGGTTTCCCCTAACCACTGCACTCCTCAAACTTGACTGAGTAGGCTGGACTCTGTATCTTCTTAGGGTTGATTTCCTACCCCTTGTCCCCAGTATGGGTCACCATCTGATAATTTAGGATCTTTGCTACTCAGACTTTATCTGGTCTGGTCAACATTATGTCATCAGTATAGTGGCCTTAGGAATGGAGGCCTCTTTAAGGTCTTTGCCCACCATATATGGTAGTATGAGGGGGGTGTTCAGCTATCACTGCAGAAGAAGAGTAAAAGAATACCAAATTCCTTCCTAAGTAAAGACAGAATGTTCCTGCCTAGTCTCAGCCACAGAAATAGAGAAAAAAAGAGTCATCAAAATCAATAACCTCACGCCACTCACCCTGGACCTAGGCTTCCTAATCTATGACACTATCAATGTCAGAAACAACTGTAGCCATGGGCATGATGACTTCATTCAGCTTTCTATAGTCCACTATTCAAAGACAGGTGCCAACTGTCTTTCCCATAGGCAATTCAGGGTTGTTGAAAAGGGAACTGGTATAATAAAATATTACATTTTGCTTCAACTCTGTCACTAAAAAAGAAATATCTTTCATTCCTCATGGACCTGATATTGTTTATTGTTAACTACATGAGATCATTTAGGCAGTTTTAAGGATTTTTATTTGGCCCTACCCACAATAACCTGCATAGAGATTGCTGAAACGGCCATGTGAGATACTGACTTCCAAGAGCCCACAATACCCTTTCCCTCCGTTGTCTGCACTCAGTAGTCTTCCTCAAATGATCCAACTGGGCAGGAGCTTTAGCAGATACACTAGGCTTGGGTGGGGCTGAATTTCCTTGTAAGGTTTTATTAACACCCCAAAGCTCTAGTCATCAATTGCTTTCTTATCAACCCCATGTTTCAGGAGCCACAAAAGAACCTCCATCTGGGAGAAAGTGTCATCTCCCTCTGCTCATGTAACAAGATGATGGGCTCTTCAACTCCTTTCCCCATTCCTGGAGCATCTGTTGATATTGACAGGAGTATTTTCCCAAACCTCAGTGGTCCCAAACTCCTACTCAAAGTTCAGTAGTTGATAAGCCCATACTTTTACAGCTGTGTGTTGAGAGACCTAAAACTAAAATCTATGTAGGGATGGGAAGCCTGTGGCCTTGAGGTCACATGTGGCCTTTTAGGTCCTCAAGTGCAGCCCTTAGACTGAATCCACACTTTACAGAACAAATTCTTCTATTAAGGGGATTTGGATTTAGTCAAAGGGCCACACTTGACCTAGGGCCACATGTGGCCTTGAGACTGAAGATTCCCCACCCTTCCTCTAGAGCAGTGGTTCTCAACCTGTGGGTTGTGACCCCTTTGGGGGTCAAACGGAGTCACCTAAGACCATCGGAAAACACATATTTCCAATGGTATTAGGAACCAAGACACTGCTCCTCTATCTGTCTCCAGGCGAGTCTGCCCACATGCAGACACGCCCACATACGAGTATTAAAGGGTCATGGCATTAGGAAGATTGAGAACCACTGGTCTATAGGGTTCCATACAGAAGACAGGATTTAATTACCCCCAGACAAGCTGGTCATGGGGGTTGGGGAAATGGATAGTGTATCACTCCAAACTATCAAAGCCATTTACTGTAGGAACTTCACCTCTTACCCTTGCAGATCCCCATAGAGAGCCAGCTGCAACAGAAATTCATCTTTATGGGGCCAAGGTGAATAACTCCCTGTCTTAGCCACCTAAAAAAAAGGGACAAAGGCAGTCCTTGTCTGGAGAATCTAACTGATTTAGCTGACTGTGGCAGTAAATCCCCAGGAAGCTCCCAAGCCCATGGAACTGAGCTGTGGAAAGTGTAAGCACTGACTACATTAAACTACTCCTTCAGGAGCCATTGTTCTAGTGATTCATCAGATTTCTGTTTGAAGTGCTCATGCAACCTCCCCAGTTCCTTATGAGTGAGAGTCTGCCCATCCTCTGCTCCCTATCGCTCTCCTCCTGAGAGCAATAATAAATGAAGTCTGAGGCTTTTATACCACCAGTGGGAGTTCCCAAGTCTCTTCCTTACCACCACTCTTATGCTCCTATCTAATGGCTCCAATCTCTGCAGGATGCAGCCCAACCTGAAAGTGGGAGACTGTACAGTGGGCTGTGGTTTCTTGGTCACCACTCCCATCAGGAGAGAGCTCCTTCACTTGCAATTGCACCAGCTCCACTATCTGGCCCTTGGCCATCATTTCATGATACTTAAAAGCAAAGAACTTGGTTTCTAGTTGTTGAATGTACAGCCTAAGTTCACTTTCAGTGAAATTATGCAATCAATCCAACTTCTGAATGACAATCAAAAACAACCAGGCAGTGCTGGACTTGGCAATTTCTTTATCCTCCCTGGCAACTTCGCTCCATGTGAGTGAAAGCCTGCTTTTTGTTCCACTGAGAAGACTCCCCATACGTGGCCAGAAGGGCCCTTACCATTAGGTGCTACTATGCTGTGTCCAGCCACATATATATATGTATAGATAGATAGATAGATAGATAGATAGATAGATAGATAGATAGATATGTATATATATACATATCTATATATCTCTATATATATATCTATATCCATCTATCTGTCTATATATCTATATCTATATCTATCCTAAAACTCTGTATTTGCAGCACCCTTCCTACACTTCAGCCTTGAGATGAACCATAAAGCCATCTCATTTTGTCCTAGTTACTGAGTGTGGCTTATGCTGAGGGTGGGCTTGATGCCAGCATCCCATTAGTCTAGGTTTGATATTGAGATGAAGCACTCATATGACATTGAAAAGTTAACAAAAGGTTTACTTAGCCTAAACATAGCAAGGATATGCAACAAGGATACAGTAAGCTCCACCTCCATCTCCATATGGAAATGAGTTAGTTTAGCGAGGTAGGTTGTGATCATTTGTGTGGTCTTTCAGCATCCACTAAGTTGAAAAGCATTGACCTCATATAGATGGGACCTATTATGCCCCCAGGTGACCAGGAAGCCATACTAATACAGTCAGAGGCCACCAGGAATCTTTGTTAAGGAAGGCACAGCTTGAGCCTTGCCCTGTCCCTAGGCCAATCAAATCTTGGATTAGAAGACACCTGGAAGGTAAGGATCCTATCATAGAAATGGAAGGAAATTGAGAGTGGTATGCTTTTTTTTCTAAAGCCAGCCCTACCACATCAAAAGACAAAACAAATCCAAAACTATAGAATACTAAGGACAAAAAGAACCATAAAGGTTTGGTACTGAATGCTTATCCTACCCTCAGAGTAGGATCTAGTACACCTTATGGTACAGGTGTACCTGTAGGTACATAGGCCCATACAGCCTAAGACCACCTTGCGAAACAGTGGTCATCATGTTCAATCTTTTAATGTGTTCTTCCCCTTAGCCCATATTGTTTCTTCTCCATACCCTCCAAAAATCCTGCTCCCAAGTTTGACTTTTCATATCCTCTGTCAGAGATAACCTGACAACTTCTTCTTGCCTTTACTATCTGAATATGGAAAATGCCTACAACTTCTCAGTAGTCCCCTTTCCATCACTCTCAGTTATACGTGCAGGGGTCAAGCAGAAAAAGTCTAATCCCCCTTTCGAATGACAAGCCTTGAGTTCTCTTCTTCAGATTAAACTCAGCTTCAACCAAATGACATTGTCTTCAGTCTCCCTACCATGCAGGCCAACCTTATCTGGACATTTTCCAAGCTCCCATTGTGCTTCATAAAATACGGTTTTCAGAACCAAATAATACAATAGAAGTAGTTTGATGAGGCAGAGGATGGTAGTACTAACACTTCCCTAATACAAAACATTATTCCTCTCTTCATGTAGCCTAATATTAGTGTGGTTTTTTTTTTCTAATTAAATTCAAATCAGCATACATTTTTAGGTGCCTGGTATGTTCCAGATAATGACTAGCTACTGAGGATGCAAAGGACAGACTGGACTCGTGATTTTCTCTAATAGAGAAAACTCCTTCTACTTTCTCTGCAATTTCTAGTCTTGGTTACCTAGAACAATGAAGTGACTTGTCCAAGGTCACATAGCCAGCATGTGTCAGAGGTGGTACTTGAATCCAAGTCATCTGAGCTCTTAAGTTGGAACTCTAATTACAATGCTTTGCTGCCTCTCAGAATGCAAAAAAATCACAACAATGCCTACCCTCAGGTCTCCTACTTTCTACTCGGAAGAAGCAATACCTAAATAAGCAAATATAATATGTATACAAAAAAGTCATTTTGGGGCAGGAGTGCTCTAATTGGAGGAACAATCAAAAGGTTTCTTACAGATCTTTCTTGGTTGCCCACTTGCCTTATTAATATACAGTTCAATAAACACAGATCTTTCTCATATGATCTGTTGTCTAGCAACAGCTCCCCCATTCTATTTTTGTGAAGTTATTTGAAACTAAGTAGAAAACTTTACATTGATCCCCATTAAATTCCATCATATTTGCTTTGGCCTATCTCTCTAGTCTGTCAAGAATTTGGGGGGACTTAATTTTGTCATTGATGTATTAAATCACTGGGTCACTATCCTAATGACCTCCCTTCAAGGTGACATCAACCCATTAATGTCTGTTTCTTGATCCCTATCATTCTATCATTTCCAAATGCTAACTATCATCACTTCACTCTTCATTTCATCCAGAAGAATAGCAGAAGAGGTTTATCAAATCCAAGTAAAAGAAAATCCAGGTAAAGTGTCCCTATCAAAAAAGTAAATAAGATTAGGCTAGCATGGCCTGTTTTTGAAGAGGCCATGCAGCTTCTAAGTTATAACTATTCACAAGTCAAAATGATCACACTTTAAGAAGGATTAGAATTTTGCCAAGAATTGCCATCAAGTTCACTTGATGGCCTATAACTTGACTATTCTACCCTTTTCCTCATGTAAAGCCAAGCATGAGCAGCTTTCCAGAGGTCTGCTTTAAGGTTCTGATTACATAGTATAGTGAACTCTATATTTATTCATAACAAACTAAGACAAAACATTGACAGAAATCGAAGTACAGCATTCACAATGTTATAGCATAACAAGTTATCACTAAAGTGGCCACATAGTTTTCTTTTTTTTTTACTTTTGTTTATTTTTAGTTTATATCATTCATTTCCATGAGATTTTGATTTATAGATTTTCTCCCCATCTTTCCCCACCCACCACCTCAAAACAGCAATCCCACTGTATACCCCCTCCCCGAATCAGCTCTCTCCTATATCCTCCCCCATTACCCCTCTAACTTTCCAGTAGGGCAAGATGGATCTCCCTACCCCAGAACCTGTATATTTCCCTCTTTCCTATTCCACCCCCGACTTGTTCTATTCTCTGCTTTGTTCCTGTCCCTTTACAAAAATATGTGCTTCTAACAACCCTACCCCCCAACCTGCCCTCCCTTCCATCCTCCTCTTTCCCATCCCCTTCCCCCCTCCTCTCCTGTAGGCCAAGATATCCAATTTAGAGTGTATGTCATTCCTTCTCTAAGCCAACTTCAATGATAGTAAAGTTGACCCATTCCCTTTTGCCTTCCTGTTCTTCCCCTAAATTGTAACAATTATCCATTGCCTCTACTATATGAGAGGATTAACCCTGTTCTGTCTCTCACTGTCTCCTCTTGTACTATTCCTCTCCCACCTCTCAATTTCACCTTTTAAAATATTATACCATCCTAGTCAATCGATCCTGTGCCCTCTGTCTATGTATACATATATATATACACACTCACATATGTATTCATATGCATATATACCTTCCTATATAGACATATGTGTATGTATACATACATATATATATATATATATACACACACACATTTATATTCCCTTCAACTAGCCTCATACTGAGAAAAGTTTCATAAGTTATAATTATCATTTTTCCATGTTGGCATGTAAATAGTTCAATTTTGATAAGTTCCTTATAAATTCTTTTCCATGTTTACCTTCTCATGCTTCTTGTATTTGAATGT